>QKMV01000796.1:0-19293 GCA_003287335.1 Lednia tumana
CAGTTATTAACAGTTTTTTTTTAAAACTATAGTGCTGAAATTAGTCAGGAGATATGAGTCTCAAAAAAGTAATAACTTTAATTATTCCTTCTGTTCCATTATTCCCTCTCTTGGTTTTATTTTTTCTAGTTACCTTTTTTACATCTACTCATTACAATCGATTCGATGTTCTCTTTTCTAGTTTGTATTCTAAACTCAGCCAGGTATTTAACATACACAACAATGTATGCTATTAAATTCTTAAGACTCATGTCTTCTGCCTAATTTCAGCACTAGTTTTCAAGAAAACTGTTAGTAAATGGGTTGAAGTACTGAGAACTTCTAACAGACAAACAAATAAACAAAGAAGTTCTCAGCAGTTAAACCCATTCTCTAACAGTTTTTTTGAAAACGGTATATGCGTTATCATAAATAAATAAATTCTTTACACCTATAAACGAAGGTTAGGCGAAGTCTTCGTAAAATTCGTCGTTATTTCACACGGTTATACCACAGAAAAACGCCTTACATATTCTATGATTATACGCGCAAAAAGCTGATATTCTGCACAAATCCTTTGATTAAAATGTTCGATAATCGCACGTGACAGAAATGGGTTGAGACAGTTACAGGGAATTGGGTTCTATCTCCATTTCCAGTCATATCTTCTATCATGGCTTGCTTGAAATAACAGCTGTTATCTGATCATTGAACATTTTTTAGGGCTTGTCCGCTTTCTTGCTTCTAACAAACCGCTTCGCGAGTCGCGAGAAATGAGTAAGCTGTCTAATGGTACAAAATAAGGAAAATGATAGAATAATTGAGCCATCATTCATAAGTGCACCCTTTAGAAGTTTGTTCATTTAATGAAACTCTTCCTTCCTGCTCATAAGATGTTACACAAATTGCTACGCCCATCTCGAACAGGTGTGTGTAACATTAACTCTTTTTCTGTTCTTGTGTGGAAACTATTTATTTAACATTTTCTCATAATTACCGAGCGTTCATATTTAGTAATACGGTCGAATTGGTTGGCATACGTTTATCAACATGTCTAGAGCATGCCCGTTACCATGGCGATGCTTTGTAGTTACCTGCTGACGCCAGTATAAAAGGTAAACGCGTACTAACGCATTCTTGCATCATCAGGGCCAAAGGTAGAATATTTAACGTAAGTCAATCAATTTTTGTTAAGGTTAACCCTTACAGCACGTTTTACAGCTGTGGTATGGGTTCATTACGGTTTGGTCGGGATCTTAATTACATTCATTATTTAGTTTTCTAGAGGAGCTAAGTCCCAATAGACATTGTGGCATAAAGTGTGTCTAAAGCAGCGAAAACAATAGTTTAAGTCTTCTCCAAAGATATCTAACACCATATTCCTAGCTTTACGCAAATATTCAGTCGGGAGTCAAACCTGAGTCCTCTATATTGCCGATGCATCTTTATTAGCCTCTTTATACTACCAGAGAGAACAGTTTTTATTGTTTTTTTAGCCCACGAGAACTGGGTCCGAATATTAAAATGTTATTACTTATAATATTAGGTTATGCTTGGGTTGAACATTTAAATGTCAACACAATATGTTCCCCTTCCGTGCATGTGCACTGCATAAAATCATAAACTAGGTGACGTACTTTTCTCAAATTTATTATAAATCAGTTCCGGTAATGCTGATAAGTATTCATTTCACTTCAAATTTTTTTTCCATGGTCTATGTCCGACATACGTATATTATCCTACAGTAAGAAGCTTCTTCCTTAGTTCAGGTATTTACTTTGAAAAGCCAAAATTATCTAAACACGTTACCATAAAGACCATTTTGTCACTAAAGTTTCAAAGCTTTCGATGTTACTTTGAAAGTCAAACAACCTTTTTAGTTTCACGGTACAACTTTCTCGTCTTTCAAGTTTTAACGCGAAGCAAGCTCGCAAAAGTGTGACACGAGAACGTCTCTTTTATGTTGTCTTTTTAAATGTCACACTTCTCACCTGCTGACTCTTGCTCGTTTTGAATAGCGATGTATTTTCGGCTGGCCACTTACAGGTGCGAGAGCCACGATCCCTCCCTCCTTCCACCCTCTTCCTACTCATTAGCCACGCCGCGACGACAAATTGCATTTTACTTGGGTGCGTGCTCTTCTGGGCTATACGGCGTTGCCAACTAATTCCCTTATGCCTCATAGTTTCAAATCTCTTTCGACATCTACTAATTATCTGACAGTGACAACTGTGCGTGTGGGTGTGTGTGTGGGTGTGTTCTGCGCGTGCAATACTCGTAGTGGCGTAACGACGGTTGAAAATCGTAACATATAATCCTGTAACGCCTAAAAGCTAGCTAAAACGTTTCTTTCTTGTAACACAACATTTCACTAAAATAATTTTCCTATCTTGTAACGCTGAATGCTTTACGCTGTACGCTGAACGCTGAACGCTGAACGCTGAACGCTGAACTCAACAATCTCTCAACACAAGCTAACGGCCACTGAGTAAATTATATCGGTGCGACTTCTTAGCTTATTAATTTTTAAGACTCATGCCTTCTGTCTAATTTTAGCAGTAGTTTAATAAAAAAAAACTGTTAATAACTGGGTTAAACTACTGTTAACTTCTAACAAACAAATTGCCAACGATTCGCTAACTTTGCTGAAAGCTTCTTCTGGGCAAGCCTAAATGATAAGATAGATTAGATGGATAGATTGGTAGATAAGGCTTGCCCAGAAGAAGCTTTCAGAAAAGTTAGCGAAACGTTGGCAGTTTGTTTGTTAGAAGTTTACAGCAGTTTAACCCAGTTATTAACAGTTTTTTGAAAGAGTTCTTGGCTTATTTGGCGGATACGAAGAACCGGCTACCCGGACCACCGACTGCATACTACTACCGACTATAGTATATACAGCCTCGGCTTGAATACAGTCAACGGCTTAATTTTTCTCCAAAACCCTTGTATAACAACTCTTTCTTCGAATAATCTACTCACTGGGTCGAAGTCAATAATTGCCAGCTTGTGCCTGACAGGTCTCGGACAGGTCTTGGTTGGCGATGACATATCTCTTATTCATAGGTAAATCAAGTACCTTTTTCCTGGGTAAAATGGTAATATTTTCTGTGATCATTGACAGTTTTGAGCTCACCCATCCCTTCCCCAAGGGATAAACAAAGTTCAAATACTTGATTTTTGCCCTCAAGCGTACTCAAGCCGAGATTGGTTATACTATAGATGCAGAATCTGAAACCGAAAAATAATATATCGAACAAAACAAAATGTACTGCCCCCAGAGGAATGCAAGCCCGAGACCACTGCATTAGTAAGCACAGACGCTACCAACATGTTTTCTGATATTACAATTGAGTTTGCATGTTTTCGCTAGTTTTATTTTTACAGTTTGGTTGAATTTATTCTCCATTCGCTAGAGGCCAGCAGTTTACTGTCAAAGACTCGCCAAGCTGTCAAACTCTGGTCGCAAGCACAGAAAAAACATTTTCGTTGGTAAAGCAAGTCGATTTGTGAATCAGTTTTCGGTCCTCAAACAAACAGAGTCAGGAGCGAGTGTGTGTTTAGTGTGGGGTGTGAAGACCATGCCAGGTTAAAATTTAGCTGGGCCCGAATCTTAAAGGGCATTAATTAACTCCCTAATACACGTAGTAGGCCTCAATTGTATTGCAGTAGATCTCTAGCACCGTTTACTAAATTGTTAATAGCTTTCAAGAATTCGGGCCCAGAGAGGCCCATTATTCCTAATTTTGAAGCCACCTTTTTATTTCGTTCGGTGGCAACCATGTATAGGGGCCATCATGCTTGGGGCAAAACTGTATTGCCGCTATTCGCATCGAAAATGAAATTTAGATGGCGTTGAATATACTCAAGCACTTGCCAATATGGCGGCATCAAGGAGGTATCTGTGAGTGGTCGCACGGTCTTGAATATATAAAAGCACATGTCATTATGCGGCAGCAAGGAGATATCTGTGCAGTATCGCAGTCTTATTAAACGAAGATGGCTACAGCAAGGAGGATAATTATTCTGCCCGAGAGAATGGCCACCAGAAACGTGCAGTCTAATTTTCGAGGTGAGTCGGAATTGAGAGCATTATTCATAATTTTCAAATCACAGTATGCATGTATTTGATTGGAATAGGTTCACGCACAGACATAATTGAAAATAACAATTACCTACCACACGAACTAAAAAACTTGCTTCAATTTGTGTGCATTATTGAAATGGCAATGGACCTCTTCAGGTTACCTATTAAAACCTTCTTAAGCTCCTTGACTTCCTTGGCCTCCTTGAAATCAGAGCTTTGTAGACCTTTCAAGATGGAAAAAGGGGGTAACGCGCTGCTGCCTACAACTGCTGATACCGGCGTGGTGCGTTGGGTTGGGGAATTCATTGTAAATACGCTCACTTGGACGTATGGAGGTTCTCCAACACCTCACTACGCCACTGGACATTCGTAGTTAGCTGGGTGTTGGAACGTGAGAGGGACAGAGTGAGGTCGTTGCGTAGATGTGATTGTGAGTATGGAGCAATTCTAGATGGAATACCTATGTAGGGGAGGGTGTGATAAAGATCGATAAGTTGATATGAGGAGTTTGAGGACAAGAAAATAACTCTGATATTGGATTTGAGAATCAAAGTTAATTAATATGTTTGACACCTATACATTGACAGGTATTCAACATGTTTTCAATATCTTTTCGTGATACAAACAATGCTTGGAATGGCATGAGAACATTTTGAAAGCAAACCAACGTTCTTTTTGTAACACATTTTTATTTGCCGATGTAACAGGGGTTTCGTGTTGAAAAGTAAGTCCTATTGTAATGTATAGTTTGCTTTGAGAGTGCGCACAAAAGTCTCCAGTCTAGTGAGTGTCAAATAATGGAAAGATAACGCATGAGAAGAACCAGAATAAGAAGTTTACCTACAGGTGAATCGGAACATCATTAGACCTTTTACGTATTTACTGGAATACATTTGAGATTTTCAAGAAGAATATAGTTTTTATGTTAGTCAAATAATATTAACATAAGTCAGTGTTACGATCCTAGAAAATGGACAAGCGGATGCTCGATCTTAGCTCAAGACAACATCGCCTTCCAATGTAACCTCTCTATCGGACAGTCGCCACTCGAATGAAGAGAAGGAAGCGGAAACAGACAGAACACGAAGGAGAGGAGACAGAGGGTCGTACCGTTAATCTCATTAGGCGGGAGATGAGACGAGATGAGACAAGAAGAGATGAGCGCAGGCGCTAATCAGGCCGCTCGGCCGTTGCTTCTGTAATACGTGGCCGACGTAAGTCCCTCACATCGGCAGATGGCGCCCCCTGCCGCGCTGGCCCTTCCGTTACCCCTACCCCCCCCCCCTCCATCAAAACCCCAGCCAGACTAGCTTAACCCCTTAACACACTCACACCACCTTACGTGGGAATAAGCAACTTCGTCGTCGTCGTGACGTGTGGAAACTGTATGGAATTTGCTAGATTCTATTTATTGTAAGCTTTACACCCTAGCTTAGGGTCCCTGACTTTCTTGCTCAAATCTGGTAGTAACAGACGAAAACCTTTAATGACGAAAGCAGTGCTTCCATGAGACGCTGAGAAATTCGCAGCGGTTTTTTGTCAGCAGTATTTTCCAGCCAATCAGAAGTGCCAAATAACAACAATTTAAATAATATCGTGTTTGGTTGACTAAACACCCGAGATTTTGAAATATCGCTGCGAATTTTGCATTGGAAGCCCAGCTTTAGAATGTTTAGTTTGTCATTCATTTTACAAGCATTACGTAACCTTCGTTTTAACCACTATGATTTGATTTTGTAAATAATACAATGCCGGGAATGCTCATTAGTTATAAGTCTATAGGTGGGGTGTGGGGAGGATGGAATCGCGCTGCGTAAGAGAGGTTGTTTAGGATTCTTCATTATTTCTGAATTCATGTTGGCGACTTGGATTTGTGTAAGGTATAGTGATTATTTTAAATTTTAATTTAATCAGTGCTTCTTGATTTGGACATTAGGTACTGTTGTGTTATTTCGGGGTTTTTTAACTTTTAAAGCCAAATACACTGCTAGTTATAATTTGAAGAATATTAAAATCACTTCAAAAATATCTGCTTACTCGAGGACTTGAACCCCGGACCTTTTGCTTACCGGGCAAATGCTCTAACCACTGAGCTCAGCAAGGTTCGGCATTTGGGCAGAGATTTTAATCTATATGAGTGGTAGATCTCAATTGAGAATTTGATCTCAGTGGCTTTGACATGTTTCAAAGATCGCATCAGAACAAGCAATGCTATACTGCATTACACTCTAACCAACTCGAATAACTCCCGTTAACGTGGGATACGCTGAGATGACAAGGATTACACTTTTAAAGCCAAATACACTACTAATCATAATTTTAAGAATATTCAAATCACTTCAAAAATATCTGCTTACTCGAGGACTTGAACCCCGGACCTTTTGCTTACCTATTATATTACCTAAAATCCTAAATTTCTCAATTGAGATCTACCACTCATATAGATTAAAATCTCTGACGTAATGCCATACTACCATAGAATAACCTTATTCTATGATACTACCTTACGTAGCTCAGTGGTTAGAGTATTTGTCCGGTAAGGAAAAGGCCCGGGATTCAAGTCCTCGAGTAAGCAGGTATTTTTGAAGTGATTTTAATTTTCTTAAAACTATCAATATACTTTTCTGTCAATTTAGGCGTCATTTACACAGATTTGTCATGGCCACAATAGAATTTCACTTATTTTAAGTGTTTGTTTTTCAATTTTCTAGTGACTCCTAATAAAATTCTTGTCCACCGTCGAAACGTACCATTTCTTATAAACAATAGAGTGCAGATTTTGAAAAGCAACCTCAAGTGTCTGTGACTCTACATTCTAAACGCCGCTTGCACTCTCGGCTTTCACTTGTAATTGAATCGAGACAAGGGCACTTGGCTATTTGCACAGTGGCGGTACTTGGCACTTGTGGCTCTCTTGGGTATCACGCGCGCGCCATCTCGCGGAGAAATCCCGCGGCAGAAAAACGGGCAAATTATCCCCATTCTACCCTCTTATACACCCTCCCAGCATAAGTAGCAATAGCAGCAACTCGGCGGTGGAATTTCTACTGCGGACATAATCACGAAGAATAAAAGGCTTTGTAAGCCGAGTTCAATGTGAATTCTAGTTGCGCGAAACATGATGTTTTGTGGAGGTACCTCGTTTTCGCCACGCGGAAAATTACGACGAAAGAGCGGGTGTTCAGGAGCTGATTAAGCACTTAACAACCTGTTAATAGCCACCATCGTAGCAACAGCTAGTCAGAAAGGGTAATTTTATTTATTTATTTTTGAGGGCCAGTTTTTCTACAGTTAGCTAAAAACTTAACGGGTCGTTTTAAAAAATCAGTGAAGCTGATCGAATGTTTCTGACAAGCCAACAGTCCAGTTATCTGTTATTTCCACAGCAACGCCGATCGCACGCATTTTTAGGGAACAGCCGTTCATATTTTATCAGTTATTGAAAAATTGACCCTAATCAGCCATTCAGGTTTAATGATTCCATGCAGTAAAAATAACAACAACAATAACAACAACAATAACAACAAATAACAGTTCGCTTACAGTTTTATTTAAAACACGTTCCTAAATAGTTAAACATGGAAGCGGTATTGCTGTGACGTGGTTTTAGCAAACACGATTATCTCAAAAATGAGGAAAGAAGAATCCGATACATTAATTAATATATTTCATGTTATCGAATGATGGGGTCATGATGAGTCTATTATTCCACGGTGTCGTGGTTTTTTTTTATTGCAACGCAGTGGATTTTTCATCGGCCAGTTAACGGGTCTATAAATTAACCATAGTTACTAACCAAGTATGGGGTATTATATCTAATAGCCGAAGGATACTACGTATTATTGCTCGACAAGACTACAGATTGCACTCTAAAACAATCATTGAGTTCGATTATCAACTAGACTATAGCACACGGCACGAGTGCCACAATCTAAATCGAATTTGTTTTTCCTGCCGTTGCTTCTCATCCCCTCACCACCAACGACCCCTACCTCTCTAACCTCACTCAATGTTCCCTGTCCCACCCCTACAATAATTCAGTTAACCGAAGCGTTTTGCATTTATTTTAAATATTCACACTCATTTATTTACCATTGTCGATAAAACCTTGACAAAATAATGATGCGCTTGGTGCTGTTATGGTTTTTCTACGGGCCATGTTTCCGAAATAGATATAGCTATATAATATTAAAACGCCAACGAATATATGTATGGAGTGAATATCTACATTATTCATGGGATAATGTGCGAGCTTGTTTGTGAAATAAAATATTGCTCTTGGGAATTGGAAACATATTCTTCTTGTAATCAAGCAACAGAAACCACACTAAATTAAAATTACGCACTTGACGTAATGTGACTTCTCCTATTATGATTACGAACTCACTAACGAATATGTTACAACGACCATAAAGTAAATAATTATTTTCATTAGCAATGCTGATACAAAATAAACGAGGATACTACCATGGAACCTACAACCTATTTTTTTTTTTGGTATTGTCATTTAACATTCATGCCCCCTCATTGTTGTTCCCTAAACCAAAATGGCATCCGATATATGAATGCGTCTCTCCAGTCTGTCATCTTCAACCATTAGAACATTGCTACAGAAAATTTCTTACTATACCGGAAGTAGTAGTTCGTCTTATTTTTTTCCCAAAATACATCTCAATTACAATGCCATTGTATTCTAGAAAGACCGAGACTCAAACTCAAGGATGTCTTCCTTCAGTTTCTGCTCGTTTCTCTGTGCCTCAAACACGGCCAGGGGGCCATCATAACATGATTTCATGAATAAGACTCAGCAGCGTTAATGTCTGCCAGTTGTTATTGCCGTACTCGTCCAAGCCACCCCAAGCCATTCGGGACCAGTGTCGTCAGCTGAAAGGTTTTATAACGCCAGAGACCTTCGGCATCGATTGAAAGACACGTATTTTCAAGGAAATTGGTCAATAGGTTGACGATCACCCCGTAGCTTCATTGAAAGCGAATAATTTGACGTTTAAACTGGAGGCTGGGAGGAGGGAGGGGATCGCCAAGGGTTGGTCAGCTTTTCGCGACGTCCACGGCATAGCAGCACCCATCACATTTTCATTCTGCACGATTCAGCACAAAATTCGTACGCAATTGTTGAATACGTACGTAATATTGACTTAACCAATGAGCCACAATTTAAATAATCTCTTATCCTATTTTGAACTGTGCTGTCCACATTCCCCCTCTTGAATTTCAACATACCCACCTACCCACCCACATAACCCACCCACTGCGCGTATATACCCACCCTTCTCTTTGAGTCGTGTATACCCCTTTCCATTATTAAATCCCTTACTCTGAGGGTGTAATTAAAGTAAGCTCCCCCTACATGTTCCACGGCTGACTTGGACAATCTAAACTTGAAGGGAAATCCATAAGCAATCAGCACTCAGTGGAAAGCTGGACGTCAGCGTCGGCGTCGGGCAACGGCGTCGGGCAACGGCGTCGTGTTAACGCCTATTAAAATTCGCCCATACGTCCCGCATGCCCGCTAAGCATGCCCGGTTGCAGTTATTTTTGGATTCCAGAGAATGAATAAGTCAGAAGGATAAGCAATGTTATTAATACAACGATATTGTTATGTGGAGCCGAACTCTTCTCTCTTCCGGGCGCCTTTTTTAACAGAGCGTCGAGAAAGAACCCTTTCATATATCTAGAAATTCTAGCGTCATTATATACCCTTCATCTTAACACTGACTACGAACAAAAGCTTATAATGTCAGGTTTCAAATTGTCTCTGTGTTCTCCAATAAAAACAAAAGAATAATGTCATCACGCTTCCTATGGCGAGAAAGTGTTTGCATATTGACACTTCAGACGCCGTCATTTCGTTCAAGGTTGTCGCGTCATGCAATATACACTGAGTAACTAGCGTCAATGTTTTCTTCCACTAGCTCCCAATAGTTTTTCCGCGTCACATTAAAAAACCCACAGGAAACAGTCTAGCACTACACGTGTGGTGATAATTTTCGGCACATTTCGGGCGCATTCGTACAGTTTATTCCTTTTTATCTCCAAAGAAGATTGCAAATAGGATAGAGGTGATGGTATTATGGTGGGGTTATTCTCTCCCTCCCTCTCTATATGTGTGTCCACGTTAGTTTGGAGCCTGCGTCGTTTACCCCCCCTCCGTCCCCCGGACCCCCCTCATTTCGTGGAGCCCGCCTCCCCCCGCTCTCTGGCCAGCTTGTACAGTAGCAGGGGGGTTTACCCTGTATTATACAGTAGTACAGTAAACGCAAGCTCGCTCGGCCTAGACCAGACCAATGCATGCGATTGTGCGTGTATTGCGTGTACACCGAACGAGTCGACCGGATAGCGGCTTTTGTTGTTGTTATTGTGGGCATTATTCGGCGCTCGGCGTCGGACGCTAGGCGGTGATTGCGTTGGGCACGTCGCGGCGCTCTCGTACATGTGCTGGCGAGGAGAGCCCACTTGATTACTGGCGGCTCCCCGACTCGGTAGACTACTCACCTGTCTCCGCGCGCATCCGAGCAAATAACCCTCGGTATATACCTACTACCACGACGACTCGCCACGGCGGCGGTGGCGGCAGCGGCGGCGGTGGCAGTGACAAGTTAATAACAGGGAAAAGTGAAAGCTGGACATATTTTATTCACGACTGTCATTCATGAAAAAAAGAGATACCGTGCAGTGTTACCTTTCGAGATTCATTCACGAGGGTGTTTTTTGTATGTTGATTCGCGGTGCTTGAACTTTAACTAAGCTGTTATCAAGAGGTGTCAGCTGGATTTTAAACGCTGTGGGGAAAAAACTCACGTGTGCGTGTTCGCGTGTTTTCTTTTTCAAATAAAAAGCGCGCCATTTTGAATCACGTTTTATATTTATTCGTCGATGCGAGTGCGACACAAATTTGACGTGATGTCGAACCGTTAATTTCAATAAAACGAAGACAAACCTAGTGAAGATACAACAAGCAGCGCTTAATTTTCACGCTACTAACATGATCGACACCGTGTAAACGCTGCAGATGTTTTCAAACTTTCCGTAAATCTCCCGAAAAGATCGTCCGCGACAGGTCAAGTTGTTGAGTGATTTGCTGGGTGCCAGAGGAGGGTTGACGCCCTCCTCGCCTCGAGTCGCCGAGATTGCTTCCGACGTGACGATTTGGGGCTCGGGCAAGACATCTTCGGCCGATTGCAAAGGTGCAGCCGTCCAAAGCTCTTGCTACCGCCGAAACAACGACAACATGCATTTGACAGCAACGTCAACTACCGGAAATGCAACGACGACAACCGACAACTCCAGCAACCTGCTCAATGATACGTACACCAAGATGACGTCCGACATCCTCGCCGAGAGGACGCTCGGCGACTTCATATCGGAACATCCGGGGGAGTTGGTTCGAACCGGAAGTCCTCATTTCGTCTGCACGGTACTTCCACCGCACTGGAGGTCCAACAAGACGCTGCCGGTGGCGTTTAAGGTGGTGGCTCTCGGCGATGTCGTCGACGGGACGATGGTCACCGTGCGGGCCGGTAACGATGAAAACTACTGCGCCGAGCTGCGAAACTGCACGGCAGTCATGAAGAATCAAGTCGCCAAATTCAACGACCTCAGATTCGTGGGAAGAAGCGGAAGAGGTGAGTTTATCAGAACGAAATTTGTATAGTTTCGCTACATTTTATGTCGTTGGCATGTGGTTTGAACATAATAAATGTTGAGTTGTGGTTGACATACCTACTGTGTTTGGTTCAAATGGATTGTTTAATGCTCACGGAATGTTGCCTATCTGTGATGTAATTAGCGATAAACCAATAGTGGGTATGCAATTATCTATTATAAGTAAAATGAATTAACAGGCGTGTGCGAAAATCATTCTATCAATTTTTGTCATAATATCAATAATACTATAGAGCCGATTTAGTACATTATGTGTTTCTGTATAGATAAATTGCATACAGGAGAATGTTAATTTCGTACAAACTAAACAATTTAGTTCCAAAGTTTGGAAAATTAACACAAGCACAGCTATGGTTATAGTTATAGCATCTACAAAGTTGTAACCATAGTCGTTTTTAATCTACCTTGAAGTGAAGGTATTAATTCCAAATACACTCGTGTCTTCATCGAATTCCGCGAAGATTTTATAAGTGTGAAATAAAAGAAGTCTCAAAATACAAAGGTTCATGCGTGCCGCATACTTTTAGTTCAAGCGTTTGCCTTTTCAGGTGAAATCTGTCTGCTATTCTCATTTTAAAATAAGTCGAATACCCTAAATTTCCTCTCCCACAATTACTAGTTATATTTCCAATCACGATCGAAACGTCGCATTCCCTCGAGAACGAAAGCTCTATCAGTCCAGCGTCAATGCATGCCTCTGTTAAACAACGACTCCTCTTGTGTTGCTAGTATTGCTTGTGTTCTTGTGTAAGCCCGAAATTATATGCGGTATAATTTAAACGTGCCATGCTTTGGGAGTGTGACTTGCAATAGTATCGATATGGGACAAAGACATTTTGAATATTTTCAAATACGGTCGCGAATTTTCGTCATTTTGGTTTCTCAAGCTATGATATGCTAAAAAATACGGAGATTAGACATTGTTCTTAGCAGTTCCTAGCAGTTTATCCAGTTAGATAATTTTTTTTTTGCAAACTAGTGCTAAGATTATGAAGAAGACATGAGTATATAAAGAAACTGATATTATGTATTGTAACTAAGAAAATAGTGTGAAATAAATGCAGATTATAGAGTCTAATTGTCACAAACGTTTTGCATTGAATTTCCATAAAATATTTATTGCGAAATGAAATCCATAAAAAAGAGAAAATAATTGGGCGAAAATGCACTTATTCAAAGACAAGGGGATGGGATGGTTTAAGGGATGTCAGGCCATAATCGCCCGCCCTATTAGGATTAGCCATACTTTCAATTCTCACCAAGCATTTCCTTTACAGTATATAAAAGCTGTTTGGAGGGGCCAGCTATAGGCTGAAACAGTTAGAAACCAATAATATTCAATAGACTTATTTAAGAATTTTGGAAACTTTTATCCCAAGTGTGATCAGAAAACATTATCAGTACCCTGAAGCCATTTTCACCCGATGAAAATTTGCATCCAATTTATTTGACACACATTTCTTACATCAATAACAGGCACCTTGCAACAGTCGTAACCACTGAATTATTGTATCAAACAAATTGGACGAATAATTGGAGCTTGCAAACCGGGCTTAATACAGGGTTAACTTAAACAGCATCGTCTTTTCCAACGCTATAGCTTGGCCCGAAGAGCGTCGCTTATTGTTGGCGGTTCACGCAGCTCTCTCGACGTGCCACGCCGACGTCCTCTCCGCCGGCGTCGCAACGCCCTACCTTCCTAACCTATAGCTGCATCTCAAGTGAAAAGACGCTGCGAGACTCGAAGTTTTCTTACATTCCAAGACACAGCAGCGTCGCTTGAGGTCCAACTTTGTTCTACAGACATTTTGCGCATGACAGAAAAATGTTCGCTCCCCCTGGTCGGGCTGCACGCCCGGAACGCAGTAGCCGATGACGTGCTAACTTGCATATCGAAGACGCAGTGGTGGACGGGGTTGTTTTCAGACGCCGATTCTGGAACCTTCCTTCCCAGAGAAATGACATGAGTAAACATTGGTGATAATGTTCTATCAGAAATGGTTTTTTTGCGAAATCATTCTAGACGGGAGCTGGTTTGTCGGTGGGATCATTTTGTCCAAAAATCGGATTGATTTCTCTCGAAAACCATGGAAAGAAAACCAAAATAAATAAATAAATTGGATAGGAATGGTATGTTATATCGCTAAAACTTTCCCGAATTTTCGTAAATTATGCCGTCTACTTCTATAGAGGTAAAAAAGCTTCTGCAAAAAGAATCTTCAAACTTTTGTTTATCTCCTTATCGTAGCACTAGTTCTCAAACTAGAGTAATCAGGTTGTAATCAGTTTTTTGTAAAGCATTCATACCAAGTTTGCGATTTTTTTTTTTAGCTTTGGCTAAGTTAAGGAAGAAATGAGTTGAACAAATGATATACATTTTGGGTTCTTTTATTTCGTAATTTCACTGGGAAGGAAAGAAATAGAATCGGGGTCCTTAGGATATTTTCAGACCCGGACAGACGTAAGGCTCATCCTGGGATGTGTAGTATAGCTGACCTGGCAGAAACTAAATAGGTATGGGCCGTTTTTTCATGCTCTAGAAATGAAAGATGACTTCAGGCTCTGCGAGAGGGAATCAGAAGGCCGGAAGTGATGAGGAAAGGAAACTGACACAAGGCAAATGAGATGTGATCGAGGAATGACCATGTACGGTGACCGAATTCAGGAGAATTCAATTCGGTGATTGAATTTAGAGTAATAGATAGTATAGTGTTTACCTTGCCAGTGACAACTCATTTGCATATTTGCAAGAGGAAAACGTATGGAACAAATGGGGCTGAAATGACACTGTTATAATCTTGTTTGGCTGCATTATGTTACGTTTTCTTCTTATATAGTTTGAGAACTATTTTGAGACAGAAGGAGCAACAAGCCTACCAAAAATATGTGTCGTGTGGTACGTCCTACAATTGCCATCAGCCAAACGCAAATTATGCCTTTTTAAACCATTGCTGATGTCGGATTTGAGTTGGAGCCCTGGAATTTTGTAGGAAGTTTTATTGTAACAGTTGGTTGAATTAATTCGCTAGCGTTTTTCTGCTAGTAAAGCTATCAAACTGGGATACGGATAGAGATTGTAAAGGAGGAATGAAGAATCGTAAAGAACACACCTAGAATGGATAACCTCTTCGTGGTGCGGCGGGCTTGAAGACGGATTGTAAAAACTAACGCATGGAACATTTTATATCGTCGTAGTGCGTTTCGTTTGGATTAGGATTGTAAAGACTATGGCTGATATCTGCATGGTGCGTCAGGCTTGGTATTATATAGACTACGCCTGGAATGGCTGATATGTTCGTTTGTGCGTCGGGCTTGGATAGAGATTGTAAAGACTACACCTGGAATGGCTGACATCTTCGTAGTGCGTTGGGTTTGGATACGGACTGTAAAAACTAACGCCTGCAGCCATGGATTGGGACAGTTGACATCATTGTGGTGCGTCGGTCTTCGATAGGGATTGTACATACGCCTTCTGGTGACCCAGTCCACCACTGATGGGCTGGGACGTCGCGACGCCCTGCACCACGACGTCAGTTGAGGCAAACCGAAACCACTCGCTCCCCTTTGTGCCAGAGGGTGTATTTGTTTTACTAATTAGCCGAGGGTTTTTAAGGTTTTTACGCTTACGGTTTAAATCGCTTGTGACACTACAACAGCTGACTCGACGTATCTATCTGTCACGCAAGCAAGTGGTACCACGCGTTTCACATGAAATAGGTTATTGTTATGAGCTTTCCATTCTAGCCTAGAGTCCCCAGGCTTTTTGTTTTTGTAGAATTTTTAGGGTGTTAGCACTGTGATACATTTTCACGGATTGTTAGGTTCTGAGCGGACTACTGAAAAACCACCCGTAAGAATATGTTTATTTTGTAACTTCCCTAACAATCAAATAATCGCGTATGTGTAAACCATTTTATTTTCAATCTTTGGACTTCAGTAGGGTAGGTTTTATCAAAATGTCTTCAAGACAGTTGGTAGGCTAATGATAAAAAGAGCTAGACTGCGAAAGGCATTTCATTCCCTACCTCTCGATATCCTATTTATCTGTTGATGGATCCTGGCCCTATCTTGGTGGCTGGGTATGCTATTTTGTGGCATTGGTTATCATTGGTTACTCTATCAATGATTATGGCAAAACGCTGAATTCTCTTTACCTCTAGACACGCCCGTCTCCTTTTCAGCTCTGTTTCCCCAACTTTCCCGACAAGCGTTAGTTTGGCCTCGCGAGCTTGTGCACTAATGTCGATTTCAAATTACGTTTTTACGAATTCAAATCTTCGTATTAATTTTTTTGGCCTTTCAACAACACAATACAAACGACATCACTTTTCTACGAAGGCACCGTTACATGGCTTGACCGTAGATTAAAAAAAATAACCTAGTCAATGGATTGTTTCAGACCTTCAGAGCCATGGCTAGACGAAGTTTGGTGTTTTCCGGTTCGTTCTCTGGTATGATTGATTGCCTTGTCGCCGTAAACAGGGCCTTGTCGATGGTCGACGTTTCGTTTGTGATGGCACGAACTTCTTCAAGAGAATCCTCAACCTCCAACATATTCAATAAAATGCGTTGCGAGGGGTTCCACACAGTACAGAGATATCACATCAAGTAAAATCACATCTAACAACCAAAATCTAATAATAATTAAGTCAAATATTTGAAGAGCATAAATTGGGGTTTCACTATAACACCATGCTCGCACAGCGTCGATTTCACTCACTTTTCAATCCAAGATCAGCTTCTCAATCGTCTACTATAGCGTTTCCATTTTACAAGTTAAAACACCTTGCACTAAAATCGCACTCAGTTTAACCCGAGAATAATAGTTAGTGAAACCCACCACAGCCTTAAGCACTCGAAGATTTAATTCGTTCATAAACCATCTCTTAAAAAAAAGCAAGTATTTACTTTACAATATGTTAGGTGCCTGGCGGTGATATTAGTTAAAGTTGTAACAAGCATATAATCAGTTAAGCAATTTCATGCTATGTGCCCGAGCAAATGCGCACAATGTTCTTGTGCGCATAATTTTGATTGACGTTCTGATTGAGGTCAGTGCCAGGTTATACTATGATGCACTGGTGTTTTAGTGTATTTAGTTGTGTTGATCGTTCATCTGTTAGTGAGCGTTGCGTTGCGTCTAGTCGCGTCAAGTCACGTCACATGCTTCAGGCAGGCATGAAGTTTGCCAAAGCATCATACATGGAAGTTCTGCACTGTTATCCAATTAGCTATATATGTATTGCGTACATTCTGCATATGATGACATTGACACAATGTATGTATATGTATGTGGTACACGTACCATGCTGCCAGCACCCAGAGTTCGCTTGAATTTCAGCACTGGTAGACCAATTTAAAAAAATAAACCATTGGTAGACTCTTTTTTAGGTAGTGTAGGGTAGCCTATAATCATTTGACACAACCTTTGATCAATCCCAGTTGAATCATGTAAATGGACAACTTTGATAAAAAAAGATTGCAGCATTTATGGTCGTGTCAAATTTTGCGTCAAACCTTTTCAATTAGATCCGACTCTGTTTCCATTAAATGATTTGAAGAGTTTTATGAAAACGAACCAAACAGCAAGTAGGTGAACGAAGTCAAACTCGCTTCTCACATCAGCTGGAAGTTGACGGCCGATGCGAAGTGTGTACAATCAAAATGAAAAATCACAAAATGACAATATCAATGTACAATATTCGCAATAATCACCATCAATCAATCAATCAACAGCCAGCACATTTTTCGAGTCGATCGCTGCTTGCGATTTCAAAGACAACATCCCTTATCGATAATTAGTAAACCCCAGACATAAACTCGAATCTGACTCTCTAGGACATGCTCATAGACGCTGGAAGTTTACCGTGAGGCTGTGACTTTGATCCAACTTTACCTAAGCCGTGTGAAAAATAATTCAATTTTCCATCGAAGGATTTCATTATATGGTTCAATTAAATGAATGTGTCAAATGATTTGACAAAACACTTGACCGTGTAAAACTGATTGTAATATTAGGGTTTCCAATAAACTGTTTAAAATTGTAGCTGCAAGTTACTAAAAATCGCTGCATCCGATTAGCTGTTGCCATATGACACAGTGCACTATGAAGTGATGAAATGGGTATTGGTTCCAACGAAACCCCAAGAGTTATATACGTAAATACTAAGAAGGTGCCATTTTATATTCCTGAACTTCTATTATTTCTATTTCCCGTATTGTCTCGGTATTAATTCTTAGGAACGGTATTGCATCGCCGAGCCTACCTCCGAACAAGCTTTCTTTCGAACTTAGTGGTCACCATGGTGATAACCAGTCAGATGAATTTGTTTCCTAGTTGCTCGGGGGAAATATTGTTCGGCAAAAGTTTGAATACGGTAACACCGCCCCTTCCAAGATATGAAAACAATATAGTTAATCAGAGGTATTTTCGACTAGTTACACCAGTGCGCACTGAGTGCACTGTGAGAGCAAGAGACAGTGATTTTTTCGTATATATTCGCTATCTATCTTTCTCTCTCAGAGGGCACTCGATACGTACTGGAGCATGCCAGTCGAAAAAGTTGAGTGTTCTCACTCAAATTAGATGCAGATCATCTCTTTTGTTTTCTTTCATACGCGCGCAACATAGAATGTCATTGCGCCAAAATTGACCTCCTATACAACTGTGATTACCTTGTAAATTGACGTCTATATTGTCACCCAGGTCAATTTATAGGTGGTAACTGGACCTAAACGTATCAACTTCGGCAGGGACGAATAACCAAATGTCTCATGCGTTGCGTCAGCATTCCTGAGGGCCAATTTTACAACTTTTTTCCATCTTGAGTTAAGAGGTAATCCACTGAAACAACAAAACAAATTCCACATATGTGGAATTTGTGATTGGATTTGTGATTGGAATATGAGATTGGCTGTTGCCACAGCGATAGGAATTTAGCTAAGGAAAGTTGTAAAACTGGCCCTTAGCCTGGCATTCTCACCTTTTCTGCTAAACAATAATTAGCCCTGCACATTCAGTAAGAATCGTTCCGAATCAATAGGATATGTTTGTGGCAGTCAGCTCTACTCTCCCTAATTTAGGCAGTAGGTTTCGTATCGTGTCAGTGCGGGCGTAAGCTGAGCCCAGTGCATGCTCGTGCACTGATTACCATCCCCCGCACAGGTCCAGAGGTGGACACTGGGAATGTGGATCGGTCGCTGGGTGGTTTGGGATGGTTTGGGATTCGCGACTCACACATCTGCATGATCACTCTAACTCTCCGTGATTCGGCGTCGCCAGACCAATCAATCGGTTAGGGAATTTATTATCACCATTGCAGCCATTATTATTGATAGATTTGTTGGAGATCTAGCCATCGCTGTGTGTGTGTAGAATATAAACTTGTTTGTTTCAATGTGCCATTGATTGACAGTTTGATACCGTTGTGCAATTGAATGGCACAGTTTGATTGATAACTTTGCAAGCTGCTGTGCATTTTATCATAGGGGTGTTGTTTTAATTTTAAATTCCTTTGGATAATTTTTGACTAATTATTTACTGTATATAT
>QKMV01000797.1:0-19291 GCA_003287335.1 Lednia tumana
AGAATATTAAAATCACTTCAAAAATACCTGCTTCCTCGAGTAAGCAGGTATTTTTGAAGTGATTTTAATATTCTTAATGCCTGTTTTATTTGTCTGTGACTTATTTGCATGCTCTTGGATAATCCACAACAGAACACGTTGTCTGTAGTTAGCGACAAAGTAACCAATAAGCATTTAAATGAAGTGAACAGTAAATTTTCTAGTGTTAATTTTATCACACTTCGTTTTATGGAAATCGCGTGGGCGGTGTTTCCTCCTCGCCTTTGCGTCTGGGTTAACTTGCATAGTGCCGACTAGGGATGCTGGGGAAAGGGTGACGATGGGGAAGGGGGTATCAATAATTGTATTCTGCGTTTAAAGCGAGGCATGAGGGTAATTTGTCTTTTGGGATTTCTGTGGTTTACATTGAACGTATACACGGATACAGTCTTGAGCACAACAATCTAGACCTGTCCACCAAAGAGCTGCCGCTCGAACGAGAAGGAGGTAAATGTTCTTGGTTTTCTTCAGTTCTTCTCTTTTTTATTTTTGTAACATGTAACTAGTAAAACTCCTTTTGGAAGCATAATCGCGTAAAATGAGGGAGCGAACAAGTTTCAAGCAAACGATATTCTCGATTAAAAAAGTATTTGAAGAATATTAAAATCACTTCAAAAATACTTACCAGCTTGTGGAATCGAACCCCGGACCTTTTACATAGATGGAAACTGCTTTACCACTGAGCTAAGCAGGGTACAGGAATGACAGCTGAGCTCAGTGGTAGAGCAGTTGCTATGTAAGCAAAAGGTTCGTGGTTTGAGTCCTCGAGTAGGCAGGTATTTTTTAAGTGATTTCAATATTCTTCATAATAATACTGGCCGTGTAATTGGCTTGAAATTGGTAATCCTTGTAAAAAATGTATTTGCTTAAGTTTTTTCTCATTAGTTGGCAGGAAACGCTATTTCTGGGCTTCTTTGTCAACGCTGCGTCACACATTGTTCACCCCGAAATATCTGTTTATTTCCTACATCTTTTAATCACTTTTTGAAAAAAAGAAACTGCTGAGTAATTTCATATCTTGAGATATTTCGAGATAGGAAATCATGTTTGGGAAAAAATCAATCGTTACGGGTTAAGCAGTCTGATTTGTGCAGCGCAAAAAAATCCCATAAGAGTTCAATGTAGACGCTTCGCTCGCTATCCCTCGTTCGCTTAGTTATTTTTTCACAGTACATTTCCAATCACCTGCATCATAAGAATAATTGTATTTTTTTATCGTGATATTAGGCAAGGAGGTGCTATATTTACCCAAAGAGACCCGTTTTGTCATAATTGTGAAGCCAATTTTTTTAATTCATCCTTTGATAATTAATATTGTGTATAGCGGTCATTTTGCTAGAGGCAAACATGTATGAAAGTTCCACATAAATTTGACTAAATAATTGAAATAATGTGCTAAAGAATCTTAAAATTGCCAACATACCAGAACTTCAAAATTGAACATTTGCTAAAATTTGAGTGCATTTTTAGGAATGGCAATCTCGAAGTAACCTATTAAAGCCTTCTTTATATTGAATAACAGTTGTTGTTTCATACATATTTCGACGTCGTGATGATTGGGCATGTCGGCTATTTGTTGATGATGGCGACTGACATCTTTTTCTCCGTAAAATGAGTTCTATATTTTTTATTCATTAAGTTGTTGATTTAATTCGTTATAAAAACACCCTTTTAAATAGCCTGTACGCGAAGGACTTTCATACTCACTATACCGGAAATCGTTATATTTTTCCGGGTTCATGCTTATAAATGAACTACTACGCCATTATTTGCTTCGCACCTAATGGCCACTGTGCCGTAAACTTCCACCAACTAACCAAATTGCTAATGCAATGCAACGTACCCTGAAATAATGCAATTACAGTTAAATCGAGTTTTTCGTAGCCATGTATAACCACGCGAATCTGGCCAACCATTGATAATGCACTTGCCTTTTAATCCAAAAGCCGTGAACGTAGTTTTTACTCAGTCCACACATGGTGTTAGGAAGACTTACATGACACTGGAACTTTTAATTCATTTCCTGATGAACCAGCGGTGAAAACCTGTATGCTCGTGGACGTACAAGATCAATGTGCTTTACCATCAATTTTAAATCAACTATACCGGTCAATAAGTGCATATATTCTAAATTAAAGCATGGATAATTTATTTAAATTCCGAAACCCCTACAAAAACCTCTCCCCAATAATTTTCCAAAATCAGATACGCTACCGCGATCCACTAACGAGAAAGATTATAATAAACACTATCCCGAACTAACAATATTAATTACCAGCTAATGTGTAGCTCAGTGGCAGAGCATTTTTTATTACATGGAAGATTCCAGGCTTGGTCTTGATGACCGAATTTTATGTTGCATTTTCTGATGTTTTCTGTTGTTTATTTATTTATTTATTATGATTTATTGATTTCCTGGCCGAATTTTCAATTGGATTTGTGAGAACCAATCGCGATTCTTTGCTTATTATGAGATATTTATAGCCCAAGACAACTCAGGCCTGACAAGTCTATTTTCCATTTCAGTTCCCTCGCTTGCTGTGGTCACTCTAAATGCAAAAAATAGCGTTGATTAAAGCGAATCATTGGGGGGATCCGAGCATGGTACCCATGCTGTTAGCGCGTCTACAGCCCACACTCCTTGAGGTCTCAGGCTAGATCCTGGTGACTGACTTTCCTGGTTGTGGTTTACCGCAATTTCCCACAACTATTCCGGGAAAATATTGGTATAGTTTTAAGAATATTAAAATCAATTCAAAAATACCTGCTTACTCGAGGACTTGAACCCCGGATCTTTTGCTTACCGGGCAAATGCTCTACCACTGTAGACTGTCCTTGTCATATTCCTTGTCATTGGTATAGTTATTAAATTCTTAAGACTCATGTCTTCTGCTTAATTTCAGCTCTAGTTTTCAAATAGTCAAACAGGGATAGTTCTTCTCTTAAAACGGGCACCGCTTTTCCTTACCAGCTCTCGTTCCCAATCCTGATCCGTCCAGTCAAGCTGCCCGTGGATTAGGAGCTTGTGAGATCTTCCAGAAAAAAGGATTTATTTCCTACAGAGATGTCTCTTGTTTTAGCACATTCTGTCTGACACAGACTATATACGTAAAAAGCGCCTGACTCATGTGCACTCTACCTGTTCGCAAGTAATGCTACCCACGTAGCCATTTTAATGCACGCATATTTTCCCTTCTGCCCCAGTTGAGTCTTGAGAGCCATGTTTGCTTCGCCCCTGCGTTTGTCATCTTTTATATTTGCATTTCTGGCTTACGCAACTTTTCAATGTCTCTCGCATGTCTGGAACTTGTGTTCCATCTAGTTATTTTGTGACATTCTTCACCGTCCCGTCGTAATAAAGAGAAATTGAAAACTTTTTCTTGCTCCCGAAACACGTAGGAAGGCCCCTCGATACCATAGTTTGGAGATTCAGCGCGATATACGTATAAGTATAATCTAAGTTCATATTGGTTTACAAAACCACAGAATGTTTTAGTTTCATTCTTGTTTTTGCGGTGGAAAAAGGTATGATTTGCCCTTGCCTGTTTTTCTAGTTGTTTTTAGAATATGGTTTTCCTCTACTTGCTGTCAAAACATTTTGCCTTTGTCTCCCATCATGACTGAACGAATTAGCATATTCTGTGCTGGTTTAACAAAATCCCATTCGCTGTTCTGCTCTTGGATAGGTTTATTCATGATGCCTGCAATGGGATCTTCCAATACAATTGCCACTAAAAAGTTTTAAATTGTTATTTCCTTTCATTTCGCTCTGAAATAATGGCATTTAATGTGTACAAAAACGGAAAGCTTACAAATTGTTTCATTAAGTTTTGCAGAATTTTATCCGTCCTCTAACTTTATTTGCGACAATTTAAGAGGTCGCAGCTAGATTGCAAAACCAACAAACCAACCATATATCGATTAACGTAGGTTTTTGCTTCTACTTCCCTTTGACAACCCGATTCTCTGTAATGCTGTTTTATTAACGTCGCAATCTCCTGAAATACAGTTCCGAAAACGAACCCTACTTAATTCACGATATAAAATTAATCGGCGTACAGCGGAAACTGTGTTACTCCACTTTTGCGAAAAATGAGACTTTTTATGTAAAATAATCAGAGGAAAACATTCTTCAGCCTGCCAAAGCTGCGTAAATCCAAAAAATTCCCGTATTCACAATTCAAATGACCGATTAGCTCCGAATGGACATTGGCAGCTGAAAACGCAAAAAGGGAAGTTTTCCCGCTTTGGCACAGTTTTAACTAGACTCGACTCGCATGCTGGTTGCTGCTGCAAGCAGGTGTGTTAGGAATAAATGCGTAGCTCCACAGAGAATATCTATTAACTTCGATCAACTCATAACTATGAAAATGGAGTTACGCAGTTTTCGCTGCACGCCAACGTTATAGTCTCTGTCTGTAGAAATATTACAGCACGCCAAATATGCTATAAACCTACTCTCACCAAAGTTGATTAGTTTTGGTTAAATTAAAACCCATGTAAAACGTGTTCTGTATTGTTAACGATCATGTGTATCACAGTGTAGTCAAGTGTGGCAACAGTTGCTCAGCAAGTTGCTTGATTGTTATTCCGAATCAGCGCTAAGTGTCTTCCTGCCACATGATACCATTGAATGTTCACAACTTGCTACAGAGTGTCGAGTTTCTTGGGCCAACTTAAATAGTCCAACTAGTTAAGAACCACAACCACACATTACACCACAGTTTGTGCTTTGCTTTAATGTGCTCAGAGCTCAACTTTCCTAGGGTTAGCTTGATTTGTTTGGGACCACAAAATGATGCAATTGTAAATCATTGCATCAAAGGTATTATGATTCAATTAACAATGATATCAATAAACAAGCCTATTTACGTGGTAAAGTTATCATGACATATGGCAAAACTACGATAAATCGAAGGATCGACGTAATTAAGAACACTGTCTGATTCCGTCAGTGGATCTGCATTTTTTTTTCATTCATTAAAGAAAATATCAACCCAGAAAATGTTTGATCCATGAATGGAACCATTATAAACGATAAAAATAACATAATATTATTTTAATTCTGCCCTTTCAGTTTATTTTTTCTTGCTTTTCATTTTTGAAGCATACTACAAAAAAACCCTACAAGTTACAAAACAATCTTTTTAAAAACTAACAGTACTAATTGCTTTCACACATGTTGAATAAACACACACTAGGTGTAAAATTTTATTTGGTTCTGGTTCATTTGTTTCTCTGCGTTAATTACGAAAACTGTTCACACTCTTTCACGATGTTTTCCTGCTATTTACTTGTTGTTTTTTTCTTTTAAATCGTATTCACTTTACAAGACACTGCGCACTGTTTACGAAAATGCACTAATTTGCTTTTTGGTGCGTAATTCAACTGAGCTTTCTCTTTAAAGCGTGCACGACTGAATAATAACAAGTAAACAATCACAAATGTATATGTTATAATCCATGCTGTATATTCATGTTCTGTTCTAGACTTATTTATTTCTCAGCCAAAAAAAAACGGCCAATAAAATCGGAGTGGTGCAAAACTTTTTAAAAATATGAGATAATCCACCTTTGCCCTGGATGAAAAAGCACTTATTCATCTGCCAGACGAGTTACACATAGGATAGCGATTAAAAATATTGAATATTTGCAAGTATGGTACGCTTAATATCTACCTCAATTTACAGCATCTAGCCCCATGAACTTTTACCATTGTTTTATCCTTATTCATTTACTCAGCGAATTTCCGCTTGAGTAAAAACACTTTGCTAGCAAAAAAACAATAGTGGCCGTAATATTGTCTTTCGAAAGCTGTAACTTTGTGAGACTTATCGTGGGTTGGTTTTATGATCCCGTAAAACAGTTTAAATCCGCTGGGTTTAGCGACGGAATCTAGCCATGTACTAGCGTCCAGCGAAATCCTTTTCACTGGCGTGCACGCCGCTTCTCATTTCTAGCACATAGTTAAACTCAAGTTAGTTAATCTTAAATGATTCTATTAAATGGTTAACGTCCCCAATTAACACATACCTATTCAGATGAAACGCTCTTAAAAACGTATACCAAATAGGTATAGCGATCAGTTTATATTTAAAACCAATAGGAAATAATTTTCCACATAGAGAATTTTCCCGTTATGTACATTTTCCTGTACGTGTAATTATCCTTTAAGTAACATCTCCAAATGGGTCCATTACAACAGTAGGTGCTGTAATAATTGAACCAATTTTGTAGGCTGCATTTTTGATCGGCTCACCTATAATATTCCTTCTTTGCAATAAAATACGGTTCAAATTTTAAACAAGAGTTCTCATATGCTGGATACGTATGCTCAATCATGGAGAAGCAAAGAAATCGCTTCAGAAGGTACCCAACAAAATTCTATTCATTGTGAATGAATGAATTGGATGATGTTGAATGGGACTGATTTCACGGTAGTACCACGTTATTCATTGAAACGCTGATAGCTTTTCATCGTTACCAATTAAGTGATGAGAATGTATAGGCGAAATTGTAGAAAGCTTGCGACTATCAGAATGCGAAACGTCATTGACTTAATGGGTATTGATTTATAACCCTTTGTCTGATAGATCTGATCGGGTTTTTTGTGTGTATTATTGAAGAAAGTAGGGGGTAATTACTAATTACTTTGCGATAATAAACGTTTGAAGTACAAACATATTTTCTTATCGCGCTTAAAACGCTAAAGAATATTATATACACACCCCACATTGGTGTATTTTGGTCATAAAATATAAAATTTAATTTAAATGACTATTTACGTGTAGGTCTGCGGTACACAGTAAGAGCAGTGATAAAAAATGCTTTTCGACCCACTATAAAACTGAGCAAAAAACTAATGACGTCGAAACTAAAAACTAAAAAAACTATCTACAACCGATTAAACTAACAACAACTCTAACCTCTCAACAATTATGACGCTACAGCTACTTCAAACGAATCCCAACTACAATAACCCTATTTAAAAATCCACAAAAATGTATCTCCTGGTCCACTAATTGATCTCCAAGGACCTCCACAAAGCTTTTAGTTTCTGTTCAACCACTAGCAAGGCAGCTCGAGATCCAAAGCTGACGACGCCGTCGGCCGTGACTTGCGCGAGGGCTGGTCGAAACAAAAGCGAGGCTTTCAGCTGTGCAAGTCTGCAGTCTGCACCGTACCGTCATTCGCTTGGCTGCAGGAAATGCGCGGTCCTTCCACTTCAATTCCGTAGTGCATTGCAGTGTTTGTTCTAGATCTGCAAGCAGTGCGGAAGTGAGGTGGAAGAGGCCTGATGAACAACACTGAAGAAATGAACGAGCGTGGCCATACTTCTTTGAATGGAGTCGGATTTATGGACCAAATAAAATTACGCAATTTAATTTATTACTATGAAGGAAATATTAAGATAAGAAACGGAATAAGTTAGCAATGGCTTCTTTGCAAATGAAATTGTAAATAATTACCTCTATCATCTTTCGAGACTTCGGCTTTTGAGGAAATGGGTACATTTGAAGCTTGCCCAGATATAAGAAAAATTAGCTATTATTTGGTTGCTAGTATGAAAAGCAAGCTACCGAGACAGAAAAAAAGTCATTACATGTTAGTTAGGTAGTTAAAAAGGTTTTAGCAGGCTTTAATTTTTTTAATTTTCCTTTATTTTCCAGGATTACCCGTAGAAAAGCTATTATAAATAGCCTGTGCTCTGTACTAAACCAACAGAGCCACTATGCACTAACACCATTATCTTCATAGACTTGTGGAGATATTTGCACCAGATCCGACCACCATATAAAAGTATTGATTTTGGAGAAAAAAATTGTGTGTAATTCCATCACACACGATGCATCTTTTGGAATGTCCGTTCTTAAGACAAACGCGCTGCTGAGAATGCCAACACGAAGATCGACGATGACTCGCAGGAGATGAATTATTCTCGTCCTCACCAAATACATATCGTGGGAAGAATTTGAAACATTATTTGTTCGAACGAATGCAGTTTCATTCTGAAGTGATGCCAAAAAGCGGCAACGTCATTCGGCGTTTGATAAATTCAAATGTAGACAGTATTGTATGATTGTATTGTATTGTAGACAGTCTACAGTAAATGTAGACAGTATTGTATAGCAAGATTGCAATGCTCCTTCTGAGGAGCTTTTATGTTAGAGGAATCTGAATTGTTTTCTTGATGCAGCATGTTAAGATATCTGAGAAAATAATTTTGCTTCTTAAACTCTAGAGACGGTAGTCGAGATTTATAGCCTCACGAATTTTTCTTCGTTTAAAAGTGATTGTTATCATTCACGTTATAGCAGCTTCATAATTTTGACTTCAGTATAAACGTTATGAAACCATTAGTAAATTTATAACGTATATATTTTGAAAATGTGGCCTGCTGTCACGCTTGATATTTAATCACATGATAATTGGATTCTTTTCCAATCGCGATGAATTGGTGACATTGACATGGTGACCTTCCCATTGACTGGTGAAATATTAGACGCGAAATTACCTTCGTGAAGGAATTTGCGTGGTCGCTTCTTAAAGCAGCCAAGCATTCATGATCTTCTTTCACTCACATACGTTTAGTATTTATACCTACACTTCTACATCGGATAACAACATGGAGATTATTTTTATATTGGAAAGAAAATGCAATTTCAAGGACTATTAAAGAAAACGTATTGTGTTCCTAGCCAATTGTGATGGGTTTAATCTGTAAGGGAGGGTGTTTTATGTTTTGCACAATGCTATATATAGTCAAAGAAAACAAGCTATACCTCTATATACCCCTTCTCGAAGGATTCTTCTTATAATTGAATCCGAGAAAATTGCTTGCTTCCGCCGTCTCCTCTCGTTCTGTACGATCACGACGTGATGTCTGCTGTATTCCACGCCGTCGCGACGTTCCAGCTACGTGTAGGGAGTGTCGTTGCTCCCGTTTTACGTTTTTCTTTTCTTCAATCCTATGGGCCAATTATTGATATTTTCTCGTCATTACTGCTCACATGTGACTTCAATTACCTTGTCGTGGTAGTTAGATGGCAAGGTGTCTGGTGCATAGTATAGAATATGCTGAAGTGAAGCTCAGTAGTTTTATTTAATCTTTGCATCTACGTTTTACGTCGTCTCTAACCTGGGAGCATGCTTTGTTCGATTGAAGCTTTGTATTTATTAAGAGCAGCAATACTTATTTGGCTTCTTATGATTGAACAGTATTTCTCACGATCACTTTTGACAAATAAAGATACTTGTAGCCCTGCTCCCACAAGGCAGGTAGGATAACCAAACCTTGACAAATTTGCATATTTTCTTCCTAATGCAGTCCATTCATCAAATTATAGCTTATCAATAGTCCTAGAGGTATTATTTTTGTATCGATATTTACTTAATAAATCTCTTTCAATACAAATCTCAAGTGAAGATGTCGTTTATATACTCTATCTCAACATATTTGCTTGTGAAGGAGTTTGTATTTAAAGCCATCCATAGAACCACTCTCCTCATTGGATCAATATGGTTTCTGTGCATTTATAATTTGAATGAAAATGCTTTTGTCAATTTTTTGAGCATTTAGTAAAAGGAAATGCTATAACTTTCATGCAATTTCTTTACCTAAAAATTGTGAAAAGCAAAAATAATGTAAAAATACTTCAAAGATGGCTGCAAAGATTTAACGCGTAAAGTAAGCGTGGAGGAAGGTTTTTCGTCCAAATTCTCCATGACGATGGCGTGCAAATTGTCTTCTCACTGGGCCGGCTTGTGTGCATGATCCATGGAACGGACTGGGACGTTAAAGGGAGCCAACCGCCAAATGCCAAGGACGGAGCCTTCGAGAAGAGTACGAAAATGGAAATTTCTTTCTGATTCTTTCTTCTCCTTGCCATGCGAGCAAAAGTTTCCCATATTTTTCTTTTGTATAAGTTTCGAAAAAAGAGTCAAATGGATAAGACAAAGAAAGAATATTTATATTATCTTTCACAAAAACTTTATTTGAATTTAAAATCAGCACTGCAAAACGAAGGTATGTCACTTTTCTAACTTGATTTTGGACGATCTGTGAATTTTCTCTAGTTGCTTTAGAAAGTTTTGTGGAAAAATAAATGAGCAGAATGTATATATAGGTGTATATACGTTCCACGAATCTTCGAGGAGGCGTGCTTTCTTAATCTATACATATCTTTATTAAAATGTATGGCACAAGTTAACTTAAAAACCAAAATAAGCGATGCGACAGGAAGAAGAAATGTTAACCAATAGGGAAACTCATTTAAGTATATTTCCTTTTCCAACCCCCCCTTCCCCCCCCCCCTTCACTCTCTAGAGATCTAGTGCAAGTATAATATTTGTTTATTCTTCGAAATGTTTACACAGGAGCCATCCCGTTTCTTCACTCACTTCTTCCACACGCCATCGCGTACTTTCCACGCTTATGCTTCCTTCCGTTTTCAATCTTTTCTCTCTTCCGGCATGGCTCCCACCGGAGGTAACCCACCGATGAAGCATGTCTGCAGTAACCGCTAACTGCAATGGCGTAATATCGAGACGCTTTCTCCAACCCACCCAAACACCATTTAACGTCTCTTTTACGCTCCATTTCTTTATACATTTCCCCCCTTCCAACCCATTTTAGTGTTTATGCCACACGATTCGCTCCTCCAGTAAGCAATGTTTTAAAGGTTATGTGGGAACGATGATGCGATAGGATAGACGCATTCAACGCTCATCACACACATAACGCTCCTCACACTGGAACTTACAGACAAATACTCCTTCAGCAAACTGCTTCCAGACAGTTACTCTTTAAAACAATAGCCCCCCATTACTCAGACATAGTTGACATAGGCAGGACCACGTCTTCGGCCATAACAATGCGCGAGGAGGCATACTTTGCATTTATCCCACGAATACACACGTCCTAGAAGTATCACTTTAATCATGTGGGAATCGCTTGTCATGATGATCCCGGTATTCATCAAGAGAGTGCAGGTACAGCGTAACAATCAATCAAAACAATCAAACACACTCATCTTTTTTTCGGTTTGCGCATAAACCTCCACTTGAAACATTTTCTTATCGGTAATGCTAACCAGTTCATGATTAAAGCACGCGAGTATAAAATTCAGACACTTTTCATCCGATTTCTGAGAGTTAGGTATTGTGGTGTGGTTTTAAAGATGCTAAAAATTGGTGCCTAACCTTTTCTTGTAATGCATTTAGATTTTTTTTAAATTTGCAAAAAAAACAATGACGCATAATTTGGCATCACATAACTCTTATCGGACGAACACTTAATTGGGAATTTCTCGTTTTCCAATCAAACATAGACATTGTAATCAAAAGCGGTGTTTGCTAGAATTCTAAATTACCTCCTTTAGTAATAGCTTCCCTTTCGAGGATGCTCCTCGTTCCTTCATCTCTCTGATATCCTTTCCGTAACGATCATTTCATTTGGTTGAGCACATTTTATGCAGTAAAGTAAGGTCTGAGGACGAGTTCACTTCTCGCCAAATACTCATTTCGCTGTTCACGAAAGTCCAGGATAACTAGCAGTCTATCTTGCTCGGCTCTAGTTCCCAAGCTAACTTGCTAAGCGAAACGAGAGTTCCTTTATTAAGTCGTAAAGAAAAGTAGACTTATTTTTCGTAGATTCTGCTTGACCAAGATCAAAGATGCCTCACGTTTCCGTATTTGAACATAGGGTATCCTTTCAATAGCATTGTTTTCCTCTGTATGTTGTAAAGCAAATATAGGTTATCAATATTCTTATATCCACATTGCTGGACCTACATCACAAGCACACAAAAGATCATCAATAGAACTCATTTATCAATAAGAAAATATTCTCTATGAAAGTTAACAATGTACAGCTCGTGGAAATATGCTCACAAAGAAATAACGGGTTGCTTTTCACATTGTACCTTCGTACACTTGTTTTTGGCTGTGCAATTGAAAATAGAGCTGCTGTTTATCAATCATCGACGTGTATGAAACATTCATGTAAAACAAGAAAAACACGAGCAAGCAATAAAATTCGTACTAGATTTGAATTAAGAATAAAAACTAATTCATCGCCGAAAGTTCAATAAACCTAAAAGAACTTATTAATATATCCATCTTAACCTTTTACACCAAAGCTTAGATTTAAGGTCTGAATGTTTCTCAACGCGAGCTTGGGAAAAGAAAAGTGTTGAAAAACCTTATTCTGTTTCCTTTGATTTTCCGTTCTCTCGGGATATGGCGTTGGCTGGCGTCAGTGGCTGTCGGGGCCAGAGCAGCCACTAGCAAGACCTCGCTGAACATACGCGCCATCTCTCTCAGGACCTCCCCCCATCTCTATATCTTTCTTCCTCCCTCCTCCCTCACTGCCTTCAGCCCTCTAATGTAATGGCCTGGAATCCAAATAATGGCAAAAGTGTGTGTGTGTATTTGTGTGTGTGTGCTTCAGGTGTGTTATATTGGTGTAGAAAAAGAAGAGACGACACCACACTAACGACAACTGATATCTTAATAAGCAGTGGTGCCGTTCGGTATTATATTCTTCTTTGCTAATTAAATTCAGTTATGTGATGAAGGACAAAGCTCCACTTTAGTACAGAGTAAGATAATTTTGTGACTTGTTTGATTTAACATACCTATGTCTATATCATTATTTAGGTCCTTATCTCGACTGGCAGTTATATAATTAAGAAGCCACTAATTAGAGAACTGTTTGTGAAACAAATACAATTGAATGCTGAATTGCAAGTTAATTATATCGCTCCCTGACTCCCGACTACGAGTAAAGTTCGAAGCGAAGTTTAAAAGTGAACGGAATAGTTTCTGTATTCGACTTCTAGACTCTGTAGTACTCATTAGTGAAATGTTGAACGGCTCTACGAAAGGTTTATTCCAAAAATTGAGATTAATCTGTAGATGTGAATTAAATATATTTCAATTCGTAAAAAGAGTCGAGCTCAGGTGCCAAGCTCGCTCACAAATGGATCAAATGACGAAGTGACGTAGTGTGGCATGTAGGACACGACATCCTGAGATGCTTTTCTAGCTCGACTCATAAACTGGCCTAATTTGTCGTACGGCACGTCGCGATGCTTACAACCGTCGCGACGCCTGACATAAAGTGCGTTCATTAGCACCGTTTCATCAGAAATAACTAGACGTACTGCTAGACACGCAAAAGATTTTATCCTCACCTTTTGCTGTTATTTAAGAATACATGTCAGGTGCTTTATAAGAAACGTATCACAAATATTCGTTTATTTATCAGATTCAAGCCGATTTAGTTTCCTTCTTGTATGGTTACTTAAATACGTAAACTCAGCACTGAAATCTCTTTGTTAATCAGTATTTCTTGTTCCATGTAAATCTATCCACGCATTGAGGTTCAACGCAACTTCATGTGGGTCTCATGCACGATATTCACTAGCTAATAAAAATTAAGCGTAATCTCGAAATCGATCTTAGAGTTATATGTTAAATACTCAGCAATTATCCTTATGTATGTGATTGAATTCTAAAAATAAAACTGTCTGATGGGAACAGTATTGTAACAATGTTCAGTACATGCTACACGTACTTCATGTTAGGTAACAGAATTATTCAAGTTATAATTGCACCTATACTAACACTTATCGCCTTCGTTAGCATCTTTAATTGTCTCGTGAGAAAGTTAGGTGCTAAAAGCATGCATGCTTATTTGCGTAAATGAAGCGAGCGTCATTTAAACTTGTGGTAAATTGATTGTTTCGCTATTTGTCTTCGTGTATTTTGGCGATAAAGTTTCACAATACGTACAATAAAAGTTGTTGCAAATTCAGAAGTAATTTGAGTAAAAAGAATCTACCAGTAAGCTTACTCTCTGCTCAGCTCAGCGTTTCTATTGCCATTTTGCGGTGCCAAGCTTACCTATACTGAGGAATTCCGTTTATCTTAAAATGCAGCAGTATTACAAGTTCCTCTTTGCCTCCAACATCTAGGGCAGTATTTTGAGAAAGTAGTTAAGGTGAGATATTGAAAATCGATATAATAGCGGTAATATTTCGCCCTCAATAGGAATTCCCATGTAAGGAAATTTGAATACAAGTTACGAACACATCTGTAGCTTGCATAGGAAACATTCTACCCGCTGTTTATGAAATATGGAGCTTAGCTATCTACACCAGAATTTCCCTTACAATTTAGAGATCGTTATAACTATACGGGTATTCAATGTTTCCATGCGGAGAAGCTGAGGCTTGGTTAAGTAAGGACATAAATTCTGGTTATATTAACTGCTTGGCTTTTTACTACCTTGCTGCGACTCTGTTGAATCTTCTTCAGACTGCTGAGAAATATCTCAATGTCGGTGGCATGCCGGTGGCAATCATAATGCTATTATAATTCCAAAAGGTTCAAATAAGAATCTTCTTGTTTGGGTCGTGGTTTAGAAAACACGAGAATAAAATAGATCACGATGTGGTAGATAAAAAAAAAATGTGAATTTTGGTTACATGGATCTTTTTAATGCATATTACCTATTTGCTGTGCGTTTATTAATGTAGATATTGATCCCTGAATCTTTTAACAAGTAATTAATTTGACGTTTGCAAAATTTATGTTTTTTCACAGCTTCAAGCTAGCTTAAAATATTTGACTCGTTCATGCAGCCTGTAGAGAAAAACCTGGCCCCTCCAAATACGACGATTTTTCACGATTTCGTTCGGTATAATTTTAATTGTACGTTAGCGTTAAAATGTAATTAGTTAGGGTGTATTATATGATTTAAACAAACTCAGGTTTGCAGGTAACAAACTAGGTCGCTAAAATGACAAGACTCCTAAATGCATCCCGCAGAACAAAATCTGGCACCTCCACTAAGCCCAGTAATATAGAGACAAATTCCCTTAGCTTATGTATATTTCTTGTGCGTTTCCCGCTAGTCGTTACATTTTTTATAATTCACAAGTAATTAAATTAATGTTCTGTCAGTAAGTGGCCCATACAAATTGAAGCTCCACAGCCTAAGAGCTCACACCGCGGGGGCAAACACTGACTGACAGACGAGATGGTAACTCGGGGATTGGACAAGGACCCGCCACACTGAATTCCGTTCCAGAATGAATTCATTTTTCATCGCCTTTGATGATTAAATGGTTCAACAGAACCCTTCAATTATATATTGGCTCCATCCATTTATTCAGCTAGATGTGCTCGCAGCCGAACTCGAAACATGGATTTTATGAATTTTAATCTCGCTCAGAAATGATTGCAAACGGATTATTTAGATTCCGTGCAAGAAATATTTATTAGTCTCGCTCGTAGAAGTTACACCGGAACTTTTAAGAAGCGTTCGAAATTTGAATAATAATGAAATCAGTCTGTTACAATCAATTCGAAGAGATCACAATATGTCATTGATTTCCCCCGCAGAGAAGAAAACCCCATTTTCCCACATTGTGTCAGCAGTAGCCAAGTCAATGTTTGAAACACGTGAAAATCAGGCAGTATGGTATCTTTACCACCCTACAATCGAATAGTGCAGTTCACGAGGGAGCTTAATATGCCTTATCCAAAATGAAGCACGGCGTAGTTGACTGAAAAGAATGATTACAAAAGATCTTTCATTGATCCACCTACTTCCATTTTTCAGTGGCGCGTCCAGTGCTCGCGGATCCCATTGTGCCAGTAATTAGAAGTGCGACTGATGTGGCAGGGGTTTCAATTGCACGGCCCCGGTCCTTAATCATTAAAGAATAGTCACATTCTCTTTCTATTACTTCACCCCATTTCATCACTGACGTATAGACGTCAAAGAATGCTATCAATATGAAATCCTAGATAGTTGTTTGCCATGAGCGCATTCACGTAGTAAACTGTGTATAGGTTTATTGTTTACTGAAATAGTTTGGACGGTTTAGTGGTTGGAGTACACAACCAATGTCGCAACCGACGGGTTTTTGCTAGATGTGAGTTCGGAGATAATTTAATTTTCTGTTCTTTGCTAACAAAATCTTATTAAGGACGAAGCATTTATGGCTGCCAGCGAATTTAAATGGCCAAACAGAAGAAGCACCTACTGGCAGCACTGTTTGAATAACAACAACTTTGAATGCACAGCACACAAGACCACTAAATAGTAAACCTGTAAGATGTTGGAAAGAATCTTTAATGGAGATTCTTCAAGCTGAAAATTAATTGCTACTGCAAAAGGGGCAGAGGTGTACGTATTCGTATTCTAATTTATTGATTGAGATTTGGGATTACATGGTGACGAGAGTTAAAAAGCGTTGCTGCAATCTTGAAATATTGGCATTGCTCTACTTTATTGAGATTGATTGTATTGAACGGCACTGCTGGGACGCTTGAAGTCCTTAAGGAAGGCGGAGGCTTAAATCACGCTGCTCGGTGTTCATCCCCTGTTAAAATATTATTTCTGAAGGTTTTTTTGCATAAATACTGTCCCACGTGACAACTTGTGTTAACGAAGCAAGTGAATGTAGCTTATTTTCCATCCATAAATCAATAGCGTCCTTTAGCAATGGCGTTCCTTTAGAGCTGATTCAATTACATCTTCTAAAAGTTGATAAGAAGATTAAAACAGGCGACCGGCATTATTATTCTTCGTTCATTTACTACGAGAATTGGAATTGTTGACTGTTTACATCAAACAAATATTAAAAAGCGGTCCGCGGCGCACATTTATTGCCTTCCCTTCACCGTTTGATGTGTAATCAACTGAACAAGGCGTAGGCTTGCCGGGGGTGCCGGATATAGTAGGGCCCGCTTCATCTTTACTCTGTCCACTCCACAAGAGATAAAAAAATACGGTCTCACTCACAGCTTTTGAATTATGGTTCGCAAAGTAGATGCATAAAGTGAAGAGATCGTAGAGAGATATTTTGGAAAGTACGCTTCCGTTCCCTTGACTAACTCCCTGGGCCTTATTGAATCAAACCTTGCCTTTAACTGTCAGCAATTCGTACAAGACAGGGATTTTGGCTTAGGATCAGGTACACACCAAGAAATCGTTTATTCTTATCTTGTTCAAAATATACTGGTCCGTATATTTTATTGGCGATCGATTGTGGTATGGGCTAGTAGAGGGCTGCGTTAGGCGACTGGGGCAATAAAGCGAGGAATCGGACCGAGCATCGATGCCGGAAGCTGTGCTCGCCGAGGCTTGCCGACGTGTAGAAAATTGGATGTCGTCCGACTCGAAGTGAAAGCTTTACTCAAGTCATCCGATTGGGTGATGGCGTCGGCGGTAGGCGGAAAGAAGGAACTTTGCTTGACTGTACGGATATCATACGCGCGTATTGCCTGGACAAAGTCTAATCTTTCGTGAAATGTGCTATAGTCGCCCTTTTATCTGTCACGTGTTTGTTTTGATTTGATATTGATATCCAGCGAATGACGTCGAAAGATTTCCTTAGATTTCCGGTTTGGAACGTGTGCAAACCTTTATTTAAAAAGCTCTTTAGCATTTGAATTTCGAAGCAGGATGCGCGTGGAAACTAGGTTAAAACTTCTCGAGTGGTACAATTCGTTATCAAATAAGCACAGAGACTGTAATGTAAGAAGAAAACTTATACTTTCTTTCATTCTTTTGGTTTTTTACCTTATAGATATTAAAGTTAGACGCGCAAAAAATTGTTACACAAGCATATGTTTTACCTAGATATCACTACACGCTCACTGTCTCCAGGCGACGTTTAGTTCTCGACGTTAAAAAACTAGACTGACGTTTTCCTCGTCATGGCATCATTTTCCTTTTCTTAACGATAAATCGTGATGCGATGTTGCACGTTTATCACTCCATCCTGGCTTTTCTCGCGCATCCTCCAATTATTTTGTTTGTTATCTTGAGCGATCTCCCATCGTTGAGAACGCCATCAAGGTTTTAATATATTGTGTAATATGTTAATACCTTTGCGTCAATCGTAGCGCACCGCGTCTCTGACTCGAATTCCTTGAACTATGCTGTACAGGAATAGTATTATTATGTAGATGCGGAGTAGCACGGTATTGGATGACCGAGCTCCCACGTCGAATGATCTTAGCCGGGCTTTGAATCAAAGGCGTTAGCTAACAGCTCAACGTGGATAATGAAGTAGAGTAGACCAGAGGCTGTGAGATGAGATCCCTCTCAACCAGTGGTGCTCTGCTTCTGGCGACAAAGGTGAACTGAACATTTTAGTTATCCACCTTAATGTGTTTAAACGTAAAAGGTTTTTTTTTCATGCCTATTTATCTCAAATAGAACACGCCTGCTTGCGCCAGCTTGGCTGCTTGGCCGTGATTTTTCCGGTCAATTTATGCACCCTTCAGGTCAGGTAACGTAATCTACATGTAGAGAGGACCTAAACTGCTTATCCTACAATGTATTTGAGTTGTCACTGCCTGCAGGCATGCTGAGCTTACCTGACTACCTCGATTTACGGTGCCAGCCTGGAAAAAACGCACTGTACACATATTCAATTTCAAACTCCAGCGGCGTTCTACTTCATTTTACCTTCATCTACCGCAATCATACCTAGAGTTATACATTTCTTTAGATACATGTCTACTTACTAATCATAGCACTAGTTTTCAAATAAACTGTTTACTTTACTGGGTAAGACTGCTAAGAAGTAGGGCTAGTAGGTAGCAGTAGGGTGAAGAAGCACCTGATGAGGTTTATAGAACAGTTCCCGAACGGTGGGAATTTATAAGTGGACTTCTAAGCAGTTTTACTCAGTTAAGTAAACAGTTCTTTTGATGTCTAAGGTAACATACACTTAGTTTCATCCAAAACAGGTCATCTAATAAGTAAGATCTAATAAGTAGCAAATTCTTTCCCACCCTCATAAATTTCCTCGGGGACGCTGGCAACCCGCATGAAGTAGTTGCGTTGCATCATGCGACGGCAGCGACCTCTGTACGGAGATGCTACTCATTAACGGACAAACTCAGAAAGAAAAGCTCCGGACAAAATACGAGGTCGTTAACGAGATTAGTCAAGTGATGAAAGTGGTTGGTGTGGGCGGATTCTGGGTTGAGGGGGGGGGGGGGAGAAAGACCTTGAAGCGTTGCTGGCACCAAGGAAAACCCAGAATACGATGTTACATGGTTTTTACGAAGAAGGAAAGTGTATTTATTTTCGAAAACCAGTCAAAGCAGCGAGAAATTAGTGGGCAAAGTAATAACCTTTTTAAACTTAAATATACAGATAGAAATAATATCACGCTGGCTAGGATTTCACTTTTTTAACGAGCGATAGTCCTTTACTTACA
>QKMV01000798.1:0-19290 GCA_003287335.1 Lednia tumana
GGGGGGGGGGGGTGGTCGACGGGACACTAACGAAGAGATGTTTGTGACACGACCGGGGCCCATGGTTGGTAGGCGTTCGTCGTTAACGTTCAGCCAGACGAATTGAGGGGATTTCACTATACCGGTACATTTCGTGAATTGGCTGCACATTTTGACGATGCGTCAAAAAAACGGTCGTTGCTCAGCTCGTCATTATACTTGCCGAGAAAGATGTAACATCCGATTCGTCCCCGTTCGCTGAAATTTTCCAGCTGCGTTGCGCAATGTTATTTTGATCACTTTTTTTTTGGAATATTGCATGGTAGACCATTTCTGTACTCGGCTGTACACGTAATGTAGAGATGGAACTTTCCCAAACCTATTTTTTCTCTTTCTCTCACTATGGGGTCCCGTTGCGTATTCAACTCATTATTTATATCGTTGTAATTAATGAAATTCTACGTGAATCGCTGTTTCCAAATGTTTTTACTTTGAAACAGCAATTGTAATTTACTGTATCGATTTTCATTGATAAGTTCAGTGTGAAATTAGACGAGAGTAATTTGTTTTTAATCACAATTTGTGAGTTATTTGTTTAGCGCATGCTGGTGAAAATCGCTCTTTTGTCAACTGTTTCAATGTACCTATATTGTGTATCATGATCCCATGTTCAGCGTTCCATTATAATTTGGCGACTTTACTTCCAGCACATTTTTCACAACGATTGCACCATTCTGCAACGAATTGGTCTCTTATGAGTAAAACGGTGCATTAATTCGCTCTTTGGCACATTCATATAGTTAGATTCCCATGCAAGTGCACACGTGCTCATCAAATTTTCTCATTTCACAAAGAGCCGCATGCTTACAGCACAAAATAGCATACCACCAATTTATTAATTGGAACGCTCTAACTTTCACTACATAGTTTTCACAAAGCCGTAAGTGCTACCAGCACAGCCAAAGGGTAATATTGGCTGCCAGAATATTCAATTCGCTTAGTTTGGCAACACTTTTCTTCCGTTTGACGTTCTGTGGTTCTGCCCACCTATATTGCAACAACCACTTTGAAGTACCTATTATGAAACCAATTAGTAAGTAATCAAACTTATCGGCCTGCTTTTCGCAAGCCTTGAACACCACTCCAAGAAAAAAAAATTTTTTTGTTACAAATAGCGAAAAAGCACCGACTCGGTTGTCGCTAGCGTTCCTTGTGTTCACAGGATAGGCGTGCTAATTAATCTGATCAGTGTGCCGCAACTGAAATTAATTATATATTGTGTGTTCGAAGGTTTAAGTGCCTCATAATGATCGTAAATCAATACTTGATAATATGTCAAGCTGGAACAGGTCATAGATGTGCAATTAAGTGCAATGCAATTGCGTTGTATACATTGCATTGCATTCCCCTTTGATTATTATTTTAGTAACAATGTAATCAACCATGCATTATCCACCATGCGTGTGATTACCAGTTACGTTGATCAAATTACGCATAGCATCGCATTATTGGCAATTTCCCCTTGTTGAGGCGGCAGGTAGTTTTAAGTAATATTCATCACATTTATTGCCATGTTTTTGAATGCTTAAATAAGTATTAATATTAGGATAATTTTCTTTATGTGAACGATCTCTAAATCGAGTGTAGCTAAATATTATTATGGTGCTTACATTTTTATGTACGGTATTGTCTTTTGCACGGCCAATGAATAATAAGCAAGTTCAAATAATTCAATTATAGTTCGAGGCTATTAGCTATTTTTCGTCCATCGGTAACAAAATAAAAGCGGGTTATACCATGGTTACCTTTTTTGACGTGATAAAGATGAATACCTTCTCCTCGCATTTTTGATTTCGTGTTTGAACGTGCACAACTGGCAACTGGCACATGGCACGCCAGTGGTATTTTGTGAACGTTTTGGTTTGATTTCGGTGATATCTTGGCCATACAATGGCTGATGTTTTAATATATATATGTAATACCATCTTGGGAAACGTCCTCAAGGCCATGAAGCCATTCACCCAAGGGTGAAATCGTCGAGATAACTCAGACCATTTCAGGAGTAAAATGTCCCCCAAGGAAGAGAAAGCAAACCCTTAAAAAAACACCCGCCATCGAACAATGTCTCCGAAAACATCTGCCAAATCGTACAAGCATATATAACATGGCCAGTCGTGTTTCATTCGAATGATTTACTAGTTGATTTTCTAAATTTAGTGAAAATCACAAAAAGAGTTCCTACACACTAACGTGTGGGAGTGTGTAGGTGGACGGGTAAGGAAGTAGAAAAAGGTGCGTTTGCTGAGTTGTGATGGTATATTTTCTGTTAGCTTAAGCTTGACGTACCATACCTGTCCCAATGCCCACTCGTTTACACAGTACCTTCCAGGAAAACTCAAATTCATCCCAGTCTTTGCTTTGCATTGCTACGCTATTCAAATAGTTACTCAATTTTACAAACAGGGAAAAAAAGATCTGAAAGAAAGACTAGAATTGTCGCCGTCTTCAAGCATTCTGCAGTCACAACTTTCTATCTCCTTTTTGATATTCAGCGGGTTAAAAACCAACTATTTTTAATTTAAGTGTGTCTTTTGAATGAAAAACAAAACTGCAAAATGGGAAGAGTGTATGTGTGGGCTGATTTTTGGGCGTGTGTGAATGCTTTGTAGTAGCGACCAACACAGATTTCTTGTAAGCTGTAGTTTGTTTACTCCATCCATTATTTTCATTTTCATTTGATGAATTCTTTTAAACATCTCCAATAAGTTAACAAAGTATATATAGATGTGAATATATTTGGAATTGGAGAGCGAGTCAATTAGAATTTCAACTTTTTAATACTGTAAATATGGATATAATGTATGTTTATTTTTATTGACCTTTAACAGTGTAGCATATTTTATCAGCATATATTTCTATAGGAACAAAACAGTACAAATGTTTCGCATATTGTTTTGCACAAAGCCCATGAGGGGGTCATCTATGGGCTGTTCGTTTGCATATTATTTATAAATTCAAAATAGTACCATTTTCAAACTAAATTTGTTTGGTTGGCTGAACCTTCGAGAACTGCTAGCTGTACGAGATAGACACGTGTTTAGCAAACATGGTTTAAAAGGGAAACACACAATTAATTGATGGACTTGTTCCATTGTGAGTTATTCTTCTCAATTGATGATTTTATTAATATTGTGAGTCAAGGCGATATATTTAGCATTATTCCAATTTCAGCCAGACTTTTCACGAGGCAAGACCCATTGTGATTACTGATTAAATATGGCGGCATCCCTTTGGCAATGGGTTCAACAGAGTTTATTCGATTATTTGGGTATCACCAACCAGCTTTTAATGGTTGAAGGTTGAAAACATTGTTAACGCATATTTTATCTTAACACATTTTTTCCCATCATACAATCGAGTAAAGCGTCTACACACAACCGATAGGGAACTTTCTATTTTTTTAAATTTTGTGTATAAAGTTTTTAAGAAGTATGGTATGGGTTACTAAAGTAGATAGAATAAGAAGTAGTGTATACCGATAAAGAGATCTGGATTGGAAAGTCCGGTGTTTCAGTTAGAGAATGAGCGTTTAATATGGTTTATAAAATAGAAGAGAGTCGAAGATGGAAGGACATTTTTTAATGAATATGCAAGGAGAAGAGTGGGAAGACCAAACGAACGATGGATAACGCAAGTACAAAGAAATGTGGAATGAAGAGGGATTTAAAATAAAACAAATTAAACACAGCGTGCACATGCGTTCCCCTGCGTTCCTCCAGGATTTAAATGTGAGGGTACGGTCAAAAATAAATAAGAAGTGGGTGAACTGCTGGAAGTGTTGTGAAGGAGATTATCTTTACAAGCGTAAGTTTCAAGTGTGGAAGCAAGTTTTTAAATTGCATGCCGCAAATACTTCAAAAAATATTTGTAAGTCTAAATATAAGTTCGCATACGTGCTCGCTCATCAACGCGTGGATCAAAGCGTTTCCTAGTATTACGATGATAACATTTATTTCTATTTCTTTTCTAACTCTACGTGCCAATGCGTGCTAAATCCTATTCGAGCTCATAATTCATGTTAGACAAGTAAAAGTGTTGCTGTCAAAAATATGTTCATAATATAATGTGATCAATGGCTGCTTTGAACGTGCATTCTTTTCCTTTCTTGTGGTAACACTTCCTTATTAGAGCCAAATTACGATTGTGGGATAAGATGCGTATCTAAAACTATCCAAGAAAAAGAAACGGAAATAGTAGCAAAAATATCCCGCTTGTTAATCGTAGCTTATCTGTTGATACGGAAAATGGTTTTCCGGACAAAAGAAAGAAATGCTTTTGGCTAAAATTGTAGAGGGTTCTCAGACGTCCATGCAAACAATTTTTATTGTTGTAATTTTTATTGTGTTAGATTCTTCCTTAGTGAAACTTTTCAAGATGGCCATATTTTTTAAGCAAGCGAAGCGCCTTCACACAACTCACTCACGTAGACTTTCTTTGTTTTTTGTCTGTTTTTGAACGCTCTCAGCCCAAACGGAAAGTCCGATCGACTTGAAAATTTTATCATACCTGAAAACTGTTCCAAAATAGAAACGTAGAATTTTTGGGAAAAATCGGTCCAGTGTTTTTTTTTATAGAACAAAATTGAACATTTTATTAAGTCCCGTAAGATTAACATGGGGTAGTTTTATAATGGATATTGTTTCCTTGTGTCAACACATCAAAGCCTCCTGTATTATGGTTCAGTCGTGAGTGGTGTGACGGAGATTGTCAGGAAAGTGAAGTTTAAATTGTGGAAGAAAATTATTCAATTTAATGTGCCACATAATTCGTACTACCAAAATGTTAAATAGCAGTAACTACTTAAAAAAATAATCTGTAAATCTAAAATATAAGTTTGCAGGGGCACTTGTTCATCAACTTACATATCACGGTGTTTCCTAGTTAATTTAATTGTTAATCTACCTGACCAAAATATATGCAGTTATGTTCGGGTACATTTTGTAGGGGGAGTTCAAATTTCAAGTCGATCGGTCTTTTCGTTTGGGTTGTAGAATGCATGCAGACAAGAAAGAGAATATGCCATAAAGGGTGAAAGTAGACGTAGCGTCTCGTCGGGGCTCGCTCGCATATTATTTTCCAGTTGGTTAACTGAAAATTGCTTAGTGTAGAGCACAATACATTCAGGTTGTAACTGTAAGCGGGAATTTTTAACAATTCACCCCAAAACTTACAAACGTACAGATTGTAAGTGTCGCGTAATTGAAATGAATTGTTCCGTGCTGAATTCATTTCTATTTTGGATTCGATGCAATCTAATACAATTTGTTCTGAAAGTGGGTTGAAAATTACTAGAATAATTGAAAAATTATTAACTAGGTTCTATACCCGAGTTTCTTGATTTTCTTTCTGCGAGGTGTTTTCAGTTCACTTGGGTTTGAAACCATTTTTCATTAGATGCGATAATCATCTACAAGAATAGATTTTTGTCGATACACTTTCGCGGTTTGTCATTTTTAGATCTTCAACTACACTAGTCTGACTTTCTGGGAGTCTGAAAAGTTTGCCAATTTAAGACACTACCTGTGCCAATTTAAGACACTACCTGTGCCAATGGCTGGTGAGTGGTAGAAATCGGAATACATCTTCTGACATGGACACATTGGTAGCCCTTCGTTTGGCTAGACCTGAGCGTAAACAAAATCGTTCCACTGCTTTTTACGGCCACTTCTGAAAAACTTTGTCAGTGATGGAAGTAGTTTACCAGTCCTATATAGCCAACTAAGAAATAGCTGGTGGCAAACCACTTTAAATTTACTCTTCTTAACGCAAACATTATTTTGTCATAATACAAATAATTTTCTAGCGAATCATCGTTATAATGACACTCTCCCATCACTTCTTGTCTAAAAATAAATCTTATTTTGTGAATAAGACATTTTATAAATGTATACCTGTGCTGCTAGCTACGATTGTAAATATAGTCCAGCCCCTTAACTTCACAAGTTCCGTGCATTTCTCTACTAACTTTATCCGTTCTTTTTACGTCGAAATGTTCATTCTGCCTGATATATGGAACTACGCATCCTAACATTCAATTGTTATTATGCAGACTCAGCGTCGCGACGTCCTACGTCCTTTCTTTCCTCGGGCACACAACCACGGCATCTCACTCTCTCACTCACCCCAGAGCTCTAGACGACTACTAAAGTTAGCAACCGTTGAAATGTGAATACTTATAACTGACACATTATTACCAATAGAATAAAACTTGCATGAAAATGTGGTTTGGGACCAATTCAAAGTTGTAATAGCTTATTACATAATATAAAGTGCCCTTCAATATTCCAGACGACAGAATCTTATTTAGTACTTCTTTTTTTTTTTTTTTTTTCCTGCGACCAGTCTGCGTACATATACTTCCGGCTGTAGACGATTTCGTGAATATTTCACCAATTTTACTCCCTTTCACGGTTATCTATGCTAAATTCGAATTGTAACATGAAATGGAAGCGTTCTCCACTCTGGCCAGGCCCATTACATGTTGTACTGAAATAAAACTAATATGCAGTAGAAAAAATTCAGTCACGTTGTTAAAAACAAACAAACATGCAAACAAGAAAAGTCTTGTAGCTGACAGGCCACTTATACATTGACTCGTTCGATGTCAATGCTATGCCATGCCACATTAGATATATTGACACGTTACATGTTTGTACCTTACGTACGTCATTGCTATTCCAATCAGACTACGTATATAGAGCTTTTCTCTCATTATGTTACCGACTTGCGCGTTGTCCGGTATAGTGACGTAATGACGTCGACAGGTAATGAGGGTATCATTACAGAACACGCGACCAGACCGGCGCTCAGCGCACCGACCGGCCACCGCACTCCAAGCCAACTACGTTCTGCTTTATTGTTATTCATAATACCAACATAGGTTTCTTACGTAACATTCGTACAGAACCATAAGTACTATCATTAATAATTGTTATCGCGTAAATGCGAAAATGTATAGCACCTACTTTTTAAATTAGATGGCTATGTTTTCAATTATTACAACAATCACAGTGATTTGTAATTCTGGTTCCGGTACTAATTCGGTGTAATCAGTCATGCAGCCAGCTAGTAACAATGCACAGTGAAGGGATGTCTAGCTCTCTGTGAATTCTACATAATATGTACAGCTTGAAGGTGCTTTTACCTAAATGGTGTAGGATCCAAAAGATCTATTTTCTATACGCTTGCTTCAGCCAGATTTCAGACAGATTTATAGAGAGGGTGTGTCTTGTCAATCATTAGTCTTGGATGAACTGTTTATGATGTGATTTTTGTGAAACCTTTCATCTATTTTGTGCCCGTAATAAAATCCATCTGATAAGTATCCCCCTGATTTTTGCTTTCAGTGTAAAATATTCATTAGCGAATAGTATTTTCTGTTGAAACGTACTTTATCTCGTTGATGGGCCGATGTTAAAGGTGCTTACCCGTTGGGGGGTAATTAGGCGGAAGTTTTTTGTCCTGTTTCTTTAGCTCCCCCCCCCCCCTTCCCCCGACTCGTTCGGCGCTCATCTTTCAGGGGTTTTCTGACGTAAACATAATTAGCAGGTGAATGCTAAAATACACTTTGATCTTCGCTCCGGCGTCACACGGTATAAGAAAACAAGGATGGCCAAATAATTTGCAAGGAATGAATTATATATGATTAATAGTATGATTAATAGAATCAGTCTGTAATCAAATACAGATCGTGCGACTCTATATTGAAGATCGTCCAGTGGTTTTTATACTGGCCCCTGAATGCAGCCCGCAGAGCAATTTTTACGAAACCGGCCCCTCCACCACAAAAACATAGTTTTGTGGGTACCGTGCGATATTTCCTCTAAAATTATAGAGCCTTGTGTTTTCAGCGGCAAGAGGAGAAGCCGAAGTTCCCCGCCTGCCACCCCCAAAGAACCGGAACCGGCAGCTCCGCCGTTAATTAACAAAATGTAGAAACTTAAAAAGAAGCCAAGACATATCAGCTGGACGCCAGTGAACAAGGAAATCGTGCTGTTAGTATGTTAATAATACAGTTTGCAGCACAAGACTGTACAAGTAAGATCACTAAGACCCCACTAGTACAGAGAATAGTATTTACTCCTTGGCAAGTGCTGTGACGGGTGGATTCCATTACAGGAGTGTCATATTTATACGTAATTCGCTACCCTGGATGATAAATACACTTTGAGGCTATATTTAGATAACGTTCATTCAGTACGATACGATCATTAATTGGATCACTGATCTTTCTCGTTAGTGAATGTATGTACATGATGCTAATAATAAAACACCCCAGATAGAAATTATCGTGACAACCTTCCCATCACGAGTGTAAAAAAATGCATTTTAAATTTAGGTTTTCTTGTCTCACATTACAATAAATTTCATCCTTTTTAAAATACGAGATTTCAAAAAATGTTTTGAAGTTGTACGATCAACATAACCAAGCACGGAAAGTTCCTGCATTGTAATTTAAAATTTGAACGTTTTTATACATTTCCTGATGACATATATGTACCAAAGAGTACAAATAATCTAGTTTACCGTGGTTTTTACTCTACGTGAAAATTGCCCGTGCTTCTCGTCATTACGTAAGGCTCAGTGTGCATTGGATTCAAAGCAACTTTTTTTGAGAAGAGGAAAATATGAAAGTTTCTTACAACTTCTCATAGGAAGTTTTTTTTTAAATACATTTATAATCCAATCACAATATTACGGCGTGATATTCCCATCAATTTTAAGCTAATTGGTAAATCCGTTCACCTGTTCCGTAACGTTATTCGTCCTCCCAACAATATTTGGGTGGAATTTAAAATAGTAAATGAGTCAAGATCCCCGTGATCTCACATTGAATTGGATTTGGTGGTGAAATAATAATGCCACGCGCATTATCTGACCATTCAGATGTAAAGACAAATTTTTACCTGACCAGGACACATGTAAGTCAAGGATCAGATGTTTTACTATTTTGGGAAGAGCACACGGCGTTGCAGTTTGGCGATGGGGACAGAGACTAAAAAATTAGCAAGTAACGCCTGATGAAGAGATTACCGTATTCTTTGGTAAAGAAACTGTACCAGCTTTCCCTGGAATGTTCTATCTCAAAGAACGATAGCGGAACACCCATCCAGGCTGACCGTTTACTAGCGTTTATTAGCATTGAAATACAGATACACTTTAAAAAATGTGGGGCGAAAGTAAGTTAATAAACCATACCGTGTTATAAAATTTCATGGAACTGTAACCAGCCACGTTGGTTGCATTTATCCCAATAAAACATTCCCTTGGCATTCTTGAACCCTATAGGTATGCCAATGTGACGACGAAAAAATACCAAGGGTCAATTCCCTTAGCACTTAACGTTTACAAAAGCACGTAAACATTTTGTTACCACCCTAGGAAATACAAAAACCAGAAAGACTTTCATAAAGTAGCCATGTGAAAAAAGTGCGTAAACTAAAATCTTATGTTTGGCTCCTCGCCCTAAAAGTTCCCTTATCGATTTTTTAAAAAGATCAAGACATCCTTTTGCCTTTTAGCATGTCATGTCATTGGTACTTTACGGAGTGAAGGCTCGACCCCTTGACCTGAGAAATAGCCTGACTCCATGTTCTTGACAAGGTTGTGTGGACCTCTTTCTCCGAACTAGGCTGCTGTGATCCCGTGTGTTTGTAGCGGGGGAATGTGTCACCCATAATGTGATCTAATGTCCTCAAGGGGCTCAGCGAGGTTGTTCTTTATGTGTGTACGCGTGCGTGGTCATTCAGTTATAATTTATCGCACTATTATGTTTATGAAATACCGATATTATATCTTAGTTATAATCTAGCGCGCTTACACAAAAGTTCGAATTTATCGTGCTTTTTTGTGAAGTGGTCAGTCTAGGGATGAATCTAAAAAAGGGGTGCATTTAAAACGAAAGCACGCAGGCATGGTGAAAGTGACTTGACACATTATATTATCATACTACACTGAAAGGCAATTCGGAACGTGCCATTCTTTGTGAGCTGATGTTAACATGTTAATGAATTAAAAGGATGATCCCAAAGATAGAAAAGAGCTATACGCTCAAACAAAATTTTAAATGCGCTTCAAATAACTGCTGTGAAATTATCCGTAGTGACAGCTGACTTCTGACTTTTACTTGTTATTCGAGAGGCGCAAGAGAATAAAAAGTAAAAACAAACAGAAGAAAAATTAGGAAACGCCAAATCTAGAATACTTTTTATGCTCTACCAATCTCTATCTCTATTTTATACATTTACAGCCATTAAATAACGCTCCTTTTGCACCGTTTCAATCAACTTTAGGTTCTGTTCCCTATCGTTGATGAGGAAAAATTGGCTCGTCTGTTCGACTCGAATATGTAGTCTGAAGCGAATCGAGTTGAATTTGTCGACTCGTTGATTTCTACGAGTATGACTGTGTTCAATGACTTGTCGTCAATGTTCAAAGGACAAAGGGGTGAGAAAGGGGTGAGAATAATGCCATTGACTTGTTATCAGATCCCATTAGTTAACCACTGTGAAGTCACGATAACATTTTGGAGCACAGAACGAGATTAAATCGGTGCTACGTATCGACTTATTAGTACTGAACATGATATGCATTTTTGCAGTGGTTTTCACTGTTGATTAGTGGAACACATTTTTTATTAAATTATTTACCTCGTAACTTTCGAAATTATGAACAGTATTGTTATATCCACTGATGTTTCTATCGTATTCATGTTTATTTCATCCGAATTTTCGCTCGCATTTACTAAGCATTGCATTTACATTCTGAAAGGCCGATGGCTCCCAAGGAGGCTGGCAAATGTGCAACCAAAAAGTCTCGTTGATTTGGCCGTGTGCCCGTCTGATATGGGCATGTTCTACTCCTAGAGTCGCCAACCAAACAATTGCTTGCTTTTGATATTCTCGTCCTCATCAAGTCCCACGACACACGTCCCACTTTCTACCCGGAGAAACAATTTATATCAATCGCGGCCTGCTAGTGCAGCCTGTGGTGCCAACCAGACCATTAAATATACGGTTAACGCTTTTATGTATTTTCAGCTGAGTCAAATTGGATGTTTGCAATCAACTTTCTCATCAGCGATAGCAAAAACATTACCGTGACGGTGAAAAAGTTTTGCCCCTAAATGCAACCCCCAGAGCAATTACTTTAAAGGGTCTTCCCACGGCTGTGGGCACAGAACACTTTTCAATTTCACCACGTCAATCTGTCCATGGTTGGGGTATCATATTACGCTTGGTGTCTACTGCAGTTGTCAATAAAGCTGTCTCCTACTCTTTTTATCCACCAAAATGTCTACAGATTTTTGGTTAGAGGAACCATGGCGTGAAACCTCTTTCGGATCGTCAACGTGGCCTTGCAGATCCGTGGCGGTAAATTAGTTGCCTGATTATTTTTGGACAAAGTATAGTTGACAATCGACATTAGTGATCATATTATAGCCAGGGCTGGTTTACAGTTCAGAGATTGTTTGCGGATGTTCACAATCTTTGCTTTTTCACCACCATGTTATTTGTTTCTTTCAAAACTTACTATGCGCGAAAATACGATTATTCCTCTCTGGAGACTGAGGTGAGATTGCTATCTGAGGTTCTGCTTTTCTGCTGATTTTTCTACTTTATGAGAATGACGTTGCAATACTAATCGTGGCAAGTTTTCTCGCTCTCATTTGTAAACATAGTTTGACAAAGATCAGAGCAAAGTTCATTCGTTTTTCTCTAAAAATTGTTATTACCAATCGAATCTGTTTGAAAAAGTTGCTATATTTCATCCAAAAAGGCAACATCGCATAAAAATGTGATATGTTTGCTATAAATATAAATATCCATTATGGTTGACAAACATACAGCTGAAGTTTCAGATTTTGCTAGCAATACACTTCTAAATCTGTTACGTTTAGTTTCGTGGTCGACTGTTCGAGTCAGACGACGGAATGCTAAAGATGAATCGCTGCCGTGGTAATATAAAGTTATCTCTTCGCCTAGAGATAGAAGCTGACAAATTGCTCTGTTTTTCAAACTCTCGAGAAAGCGCCGACTACTTTTACACTTATGCCTGAATTTGGGATTACAATCCAAAATTCAAGCATCGCAAAGTATGTAGTAGCTGATGAAAAGAGTACACACACATTGTATGCAATCGCGAAAATCAATAGTAGTAGATTATAAACAAAATACACAGCCTGCTAGTTCTGTTATAATTTCCATATTTAGTATTGTTAGTTATGATTCAAATGCAATTGTGTATTCGATATCAGTGCCATGAGAGTTCTTCCGTACAGTGTATCGAATTTCAAATTTTACTTTCATGTCATGTAAAGTATATTTACATTGGTTCTAGAAGTGGGTTGTTTCAAGTAACAAGTATCAGAGACGGTATTTCTCCTATGAGCTAAATAGATATCACAAATTAATAGCTAAACGGAACAATAAATAAATGTTCCCGTATTTATATTTGTGACTGACGATGGGACTAATCTTCCAGTAGCACGAAATGGCCGATATATTGAGACATCGAATTTCACGCTGTGACCGCTGGCCTTGGCTTTTTGTTTAGCCATCCACTGAGATGATGCGGGACAAACATAACATGCGTCTCGAGCGCGACCCACGTCTAGGTGTAGGAAAACCTCTCAGATGGAATTACTCTTTATCGATCAATTTTTACATTTCGAGAGAGAAGTTCAGAAGGTATGAAATATTAAGATGATGCATTAGCCATGACGTATCGGCGTGTAGGTGAGTCATGCATTTTTAACTTGTACAATACACTTGCGAAATGTGGAAATTCCAGCAGCCAAATTTCAGTTTAGCGAACAAAAGATGGTTACCTAATCGTAATGTAATAATCTTAGCCAGTGTGAATGCAAATATAGTTTTGTGTATCATCTTCACTTATTGCAGTGTGATTCACGCTATAATTGGAAAATTTTATATTTTATTGCACGATTGAAATTTATTGAAAGGCGTGTATTGCCAAGAAAAATACAATAACATCGCCTAACTATATTATAAATTTTCAATGTCTGCCGCATGATTTGATTCCGGCCAATATTTTATCAAACGCATAAATCTCCAATGTATTTTTATATCTTCTCCAATGTATATATGCTTGAACTTTCCCCACAAGTGGGGTATTCTCTTTTGAAATAATCCTGAGTACATTTCCTTGCGTTTCGAGCAGACGCGAGCCTTTTCTCGGCGATCCATTGAATAATGCATGAAGGGATCCATGTATGTGTATGACGATGGCTGTAAGGTTTAGGGCTCAATTCGAAAAACATCTATTTTCAAAAACTGTGCTCCCAAAAATTTCTTTTCACACAGATGAGTGGATAGGCTATATATTTTTCCTTGTGTATGTTCAGTTGGTTTTGTAAGATGCTACTTTGGTTACAAATTATGACGGTAGAATAAGATAATTGTAACCAATTTCTAGTTAAAGTTATAAGTTAGATATTGACAAAAATTTGATTCATTATGCATTCACGAGGACTTCACTTCTATCGTGTAGACCGATATTTCAATATGTCAACAACTAGTGACATGCCTTGCATGTGGAGCCGCATGTACCCATGCTGTCGATAAGAGAGAGCTGGAGATAATACAGACTGTCATTCGAGCAAGGAGACTAGACATAGCTTACATATCCTTCTATTTTTAACATCGTTTTTCAAAATAATACACTTTGCGTGTTTGGTCATTGGTTGACTGTCGCTCGAAAAGATACTACATGACAATTCGTGCATTTTTTACGACTATCATTGCCCATAAATGTGAGCGAACGACGTTTACGAGAAATAAAAATCGAAAACTAACCTACGCACAGCGCTTGTATAATGTAGGATTAAAATTTGAACAATCATTTAAAAGTGTCATAATTTGTTGAAGTGCACTCACCAATTTGTGGGACGTCATACTGTCTATTGCCCCTCGGTGACCGCTGCATGAACTGGGTGGCCATTCCTTTTGGAAGCTCCAAATTGAGGGCTGCTCCGGACTTCCCTGCCCCATGAGCTGACTCTCCCGCGGGGTGATGAGATCCTGACTCCTGATGCTGATCCCTCTTGTTCCAAGGACGGGATACGACGGGCTGATCGCCCGCCGGAGACACTTGCTGGTTCAGACGAGCACGATGGTATTCTTTGTCTTCGTAAACGTTGTTTTCATCCGTGAGCCCGTTTTGTGGTTGCAAACCTTCCATGTCGACAACTCCGTTACCCCCCGTCTCGTACAGCAGCCATCGTTCAGCGGCTGCTAGATCGGCGTCTTCCTCTTCGAGTAGTTCTCGCTCGGTGAGTTGCCGATGTGGTTGACGGTATTGATGCTGTTGCAGATGATGCTGTGGAGGAGTTGGTTCTGAATCTTGTTTACCTAATAGTTTAAGTCGTGGAGGTCTAGCTACAGCCCCGGCAAGGAGTAGTGATCCGTCGCTGAGACGAAGCAATGCCAATAATAATGTGAGCCCTGCTCCAAATACCAGAATGCTGCCAATACCTGCGACCATGGCTTGCTTTAGAGTTAAGATACGTAAGAGATGAATGTTGTCAGGATGACCAAATCTTTATAAGCTGCAAACACAGGGTTGAAAGATTTACAGTCGGTCACTAAAATTTCATTTACTTGACGTTCTTTCTTTTGTTTCGCACAAATCACTTATGACTTTTTCGCGTTTCTTGTCTTCTGAAAATGTCAGGTTTTGAAGTAAGAATTTGGAATGAAACAGTGCAGTTTCCAGCTTATATTGTGCAGTTCAAAGAGGAGACCACGACTAGTATATTTTATGTGCGTATAAAATAACTGGATGGAGTGCGTATTCACGATGTGCTTTCGATAACAGTAATATATTTTCTAAGGTTAGACAATCTATATTGTGGAATGGTTTAATGGAGGAACATGTACGTTCAGGGTTGGCACTGGAATACTGGAATACGGTAATGGAATTTTGTAGATTGTTTGTGCTGGAATGGAACGTTCTGTAGATGGATGCAACACGTGGATTGAGGCCTACTCTAACATCAAGTTCACTTTGTTGGAGTCCGTACTCTTAAAAACACAAAAAAAAACAAATTTACAACTTTACAACTAAGAAATTGATTTTTTCTAAACACTGGTTAACTACGTGTTAATTATTTATTAACAGTCGATCTTCAATCATTCAAAACACTAATACTTCATGTAGCTGTTCTGGCAACTTTGATTAAATTATTCAATAAGGTCCGAAAGTTCACTTGTAGTTTACGATGTTGTAATTCATCAACCTGTGACCACGTTGTGTCTTGACTTTCTATCCCCGCTTGCAGTTTCGATAATGTAATAGTCTTCAAAGTTTCTGTTGCCTACTTGTTCACTTGTCGTTCTTTCTATCTTGTCTTCTTGTCCTGTTACGATGTTGTTTCTTCTTATCCTCCGGCGTTGTATCGGCTCAAACTCTTGTGAAGCTCGACGACGCGGCTTGCTATATGTTTGCCAATTGCCAGATATTGCCAATCAAAATGATTGTTAGCGACAGCAACGTTGGCGATGGTGGTGGTGGTGACGGTGGCTATAGCTACTTCTACTATGGACGATGTTGACTTGTTGGCCATGGCTGTCGGCTGTTGAGCGACGTATAGAGCACCGCGACGCCCTAGCAGAACCAAAGCGCGGCGTCCTGCGCCCAGCGGTCTCCTCCTCCACACTACCGAGCACGACGCCTACGCAAAACACAGTCGACGCCGACGGAGCTACGAGTTACTGTCGACCTGCCTTGTGCACTCTCCCCTCCCCTCCCCTCCTACCCCTACTGCCACCCTAGATTTCCTACCCTGTGCGATTGCTCTCCTCTCCTCTCTCGCTCTCTCAGCTCCGCTCACACCCCGCACACCCAACACTACGTAAATGTGTCGAAACTCACTCAGTTTCGGGACTAATGGTCTTAAATCCTAATCTCGATCAGTTTCCCTTTTCGTCTCGAGCAAAATAAATTGCCGACAAACTTCTAAATAGGAAACTTTTGCAAGGGTAGGTCGAGCCGTACGTGCTTTGGTATCACGGCTCTCAAGTAAAAATATGAAATTACTTCGAATTTCGTTCGAGGAACGTACGTCTATGTCGCCAATTGTCGGATTGCGTGATGCAATCGGACAGTCGTGAATTAAGCCAAGTTTCTTGGCGATGCACCGGCTAGATTCTGTGTGGGACCCGACGGGGAATGCAGCAGCTTTAAATGGACCCGGCACCTCCACCACTAATGAACTCGCTTCCTCAGACCTCGCTGCGATAACCGAATATTTTCGTGTCGTCTAGCAAATTGCCACCAAAACCTATTCGTTCAACAGAATACTGTAATTTGTTTTCAGCATTACCGTTCCTTTTATATGCACCCATTACGCACACCAAAGACCATTAATGTGCATAAATAAGTATGAACAGTACGATGCAATTGAAGATTAAAATACGCATTCAAGGTTCTTCCCCATGACTAAGAAAAGTCTCTCTCTTCTCCCCTGACGTCTTGCTTTTGGCGCGCCGAAAGATTTTGTTGAACATTTGTTGCGCGCGACGTCAGCTCGTATTCAAGCTCCCCGCGATACACAATCAGCGTCGGCGTCGGCGTCGGCGTCGGCGCTAGAGTTAGACCGACGTCCGCGGCAAAGCAACAAAACTTCCCGCTGTGAACAGCAGGAGGAAATATGAGCAAGCCTTGATGGATTCTTATCAGATAAACTCCTATCGTCTTAGAGAATACTCGTCGTACCGGTAATTAAACCGTCGAAGAACGTCAAATACGTAACGTTAATCATTTGTTGCTAGTAGATACCGGTTTCATTGTTTGTGTTATTTACAGTTTTTAAATGAAAATTTTATGAGTGTGGAAAAATATTTAAATTAGGTGATACCAAATTAAGATGCGATACTTTTCTTGCGTGGTAAATAATCTATCGCCAGTCGCGTAAGCTCTTAAAAAATGTATTTCAGAAAAATTTAATTGCTCATAAAAAATATTTAAATGCGTTCTGGGTGTACTTGTATATAATACAAATTCGTGCTCGCTAATAATGCTATTCTGGTTCTGACAGTGTTTCACACGCACAAATCACAGCTGATACAATATTACCTCGTTAAGCCATTAATTACTCTATATTCTAGTCACGCAGACAAATACTAAGAAGTGTCACTACAAATTTGCATATGAAAGCATCGCGGCTGAATCATCGGACTGACGATCTATTCGAATGATGAAAGTTAGTGTACAAAGCAGACTTGTTGCAATGACTGCCACCACATCCATGCCACCGCACGTTGACGAGCATCATTTTCGGTGAACTCAACCAACTAAGAGTCAGCCGTCATCGTTTTATGTGGCAAAACATATTTGCTATTAAAATGAAACATACTATTTTGTTATCCCTGAGGATAGACATATTCACGTTCGAATCTGAAAAAATTTTAGCTCATCGATTATCTGAAAACATTCATCTGCTTTAACCACTATTCCATAATTACTTCAACAGTGCACACTTCACTAAGCTTTGAAACAACTAGATCTTCAACAATCTGTTATTAAAAAAAACTTCAATACGTCAAATTTAGGAGATTTTTGCGATTTAAAAATTATTGAACCGATTAAGCTCAAATCCTAAGCAGGTCCAAATTGGTATAGGGCCAGGACAAAAAAAAACAGCTCGATCGGACATTTCGTCTGGCCTGCAGAGCGCATACAAACAAGACAAACAAAACAAACAAATTAACAAACAAACAAATAAAAAATTAAGTTCTATAAGAAATGAATGTAAGACGTCACGTGGTCTAAAAGTATTTCATGGCAAATTGGAGGAAAACTTGTAAAATGTGTCTGCTCATCTTTACCAGCCAAAAGTTTTTCCCTTTTATGTTAACTGACTTCTGAATTATTTTTTAGGTGTGGGATGTTTGTCTCATTCCAGCACCCTCTTTCAGTGTTTACAACCATAGATACTTTTTCTGGAGACAATTTTTAAACCCGTTTTTACCCTTTACTCTACAATTATTTTCAGAAAAAGTATACTTGGATGAGTGTAGCAAGTGGAGCGAAGACTTCAATTGCCTAACGCCTCAACCAATGTCAACGAAATTTTCAGAGTAATTTAAAATCTTTAATCTTAGATTTGCTACCTTTTTGAGCGCAATCTTTGGAATATTTTACCTGGAATTCGTATTTGCGTAAGTTTTTGCTAATTTCATCAAATTTTCCCCCTGTATTTTTGCTCTCTGTATGCCAAACGACTTCGTCAATTTCAATTCAACTCTCGGCATACCTTTGCAAGAGTTTTTTGTAGAAGTGATAAAATGTTGAGCACAATCAGTTTAGTTGTCTCTTTGGAGATTGCGTTGTTGTGCTATTTTTAGATTCAATGAAACTTTATCACACTCTCCGCGCCAAAGATCTGCATTTTATTTGGGAAACTTTCCAATGACGTTTAATGTGTTTCAATGAAGATCATATAAAAGATTGAGCGCAATCTAGAATGTCGGTCGTTTTATTTTATTTTTGTTTTTTTTATCATAATTTCAAGATTCTCCATACACCAATTGAATGCTTTTTTCATAGCAACCAGTCATACAGTCATATTAAGTACAATAAATAAAATAGAAGTGAGCGATTGACAAAAAAGTCACTTGTCACTAACAGAGGCAGTAATCATGGTTTTCATAATTTGCTTCTCTTGTATGTGTTTATCTTTTGAAGTTTTGCAAGAAATACTACTCTCGTTCACCAGCGCGTTTATATAAAGGGTTATGGTGAAGCCCTGGTAGTTAGTAGCTTTAAACACACAAAGTGGTTTGCTGGAAAGAGACATACATCCCACTCCTGAAAAAATAATTTCGAAGTCGCTCAGCAAAAAAATACAAACTATTGACTACTTAAGAAGATTACACAAGTTTTTCCAATTTTTCCGCTCATTCCCCGAAAAAGATATAAAAATATTGACCCCCAAAATATTTTTAACCCAGTCATGTCAAAAAATAGCGGTAAAGGTAGATCCAATGCTAGACGACATAAATGAGAATTCGCTGTAACTGACAAAAGTGATTCTTCAAACTGTACCTCATTAATTTGTCCAAAAATTATAGCCCTTTGCCATCCTATATTTAGGATATTCAGAAAAACGTCACGCTTCATTCCCATCAGGGGCGACGCTAGGATGTTATGCTAGGGGGGGCGGCTGTGGGGCAAGTATAATTGTTGGGGGGGCAAACCAAATAACCATGACTCGACATGTGTCCCCCC
>QKMV01000799.1:0-19285 GCA_003287335.1 Lednia tumana
CCTTGAAGACAGACGTAAAACCTTCTGTTGTGCAGGAAGGTGCCGATGAGCAATGTTAGCTGGTGGTCCCTCGTCAGACGGAATATGGCATGTGAGGGGGGCGTACGAGATGTTTTGACAACACAGTTAGACCCATCTATTCTGATAGATAACATGTTTGGGATGTTATCATGGATACTTATAAGTGCGAGGATTAAAACGTGTCAAAATTCCGTGCACCTCTAACTAAAGCACAGACTATATCTGTAATCGGATCAACCCATCACATCCAACAAGTCCGAAACGGACTGAGAAAAGAAACTAATTTGAAGCATTAACTTTTCGAAATCTTTGTTTTTGTATGTTTATTAATCGTTGATAAGTATTAAATTTCGCTTAAGAAATATACAGGTGGTTGGAAACTCGAACCCCTATCCCGGAATTTCGCGTCCGTTGCTCTAGGCCACTAAGCTAACCAGACATAAGGCATCTCTGAAGTGAAATTAAGTTACATGAATGGTAGATCTCCGAAGAGTTTGATTTTTTTGCCGTATTCTCCTCTGGCGATTGGACGACCCAAGCTCGTTACGTTTCCGAGGACAGATTAAACGAGCGAATTAGTGGAGGCTGGTGTGCCCGGAGTGATAGCCGCCATAAGAACTCAGACTCCCGGGAGACGCACTTCGTTAGAAAAACTCTCGGTCGAAACACAAAACCGGCGAAGAAAAAACTACAGCCAAGTGAACGCGGAACCAATAAAGCGGTTTACGAGCTCGTACCATACATGTAGTAAGGTAGTCGGTACCTACACCGTTCGATTTATGCTCTGCGCTTGTGTCATAGAATCGTTGAAAACAAGAACCCCTATATAGGCACTGAGCAAGCATTTAAATCATTTCTAAATCGGCCACCATGGATACTACCTGACTTTTATAACGGGCCAGTCAAAAACCGAGTCATCAAATACATAATTCGGTTCGACAGCAATTGTTTTAGTTTGTAACTGACACAACTAGGCCGTAGGTCAAAACTACCGCGCTGATGGAGGCTCGAAATCTTCTTGTTATCTTGTTAAACTGCCTTAAACTCAAACCTTTTACTGCACGAAATTTTACAGAAATCGGGTCTAGCGGCAGAGGGCGCATTTGCAGTTCGTCGCGGGACAGAGTGGTCAATTTTCAATGTATTAAATTCTTAAGACTCATGTCTTCTTCCTAATCTCAGCAATAGTTTTAAAAAAACTGTTAATTAACTGGGTTTAACTGCCCAGTTTGTTAGAAGTTCTTGGCAGTTAAATCCTTTTACTAACAGTTTTTTTGAAATTTGCAATTTGTTCCCATGAAAACTTTCTACGCAAACTCGGGGATAGCATACTCCAGTCTCTTCCATAGGCTTGGTCTCCTCAATCCGTGACCCTCCACAAAAGTAGGGGTTCGTGTTACGGGCTCTGGTTGTGCCCGTTAGCCAAATTAAATTCGAGTCCAATTGTAAGGCATTCTTTCTGTTTTTTTAAGTGGCAATGCATAAAAAGTATCCTACCTCAACTTTGACACTAAACAGATCCCTAATGGCGCCCTGGAATTGACGACTTCCAGACATGCCACTCTCTGTTCATAGAATCCTCTAGGAACACTCCCGACTGTGAACAACTAACAGCTGAACTCACTAGTACCTACTTGCTAGAACGAGTTACCTACTTCCATTCGGTGCACTCGTCTCGAACAAATTTAACAGCTGAACTTGATAAGTATTAAATTTTTAAGACTCATGTCTTCTGTCTAATTTCAGCACTAGTTTAAAAAAAAAAACTGTTAACAACTGGAATAAACTGCTGAAAACTTCTAACAAACGTGTGAAAGTATTAATTTCATTACAAAAATATCTGGCTGGTCGGGGACTCGAGCCCCGTTCCCAGGATTTCGTGTCCGTTGCTTTAGACCTCTGAGCTAATAAGACATGGCATCTTTGAAGTGAAATTAACGAAAATGGTTCAAAGTAACGCATACGAAGGTCAACACGACGCATGGTTTAACCACGGATTTAACCGTGGGATGCTTATAAACAGCAACAACATTCACACTAATAGCCGAACATATCTGTACCTTCTGCAAGAATGAGTTCATCCATTTGGTGAACGTCTTCTTCTGGATGGCAAGGCGTTCATCCTGCAGCGCCTTGATGCGGCCTTGCTCGAACTTCTGGACGTCGTCGCGCTGCGTCATCCTGGCCGTGAGTGCGCCGGGCTCAATGAGCTCATGCTGTGCTGCAAGCGGAAACAAACGGAAACGAACTGTCAAATTCAAATTCGAAAAAACACGCACTTTCGAGTTGCAAACTATACCGAGTATTCAGTTTCATGAAGAATCCTGGATTCGATGGACGTCAATAGATCTCATGCAGATTGACGTTACAGTTTTTAACCAAGATTTAAACTGACACAAACAGTCGATTCCAAAACTGGAAAAAAACACGCTCTTTCAAATGTTGCCGAATGTGGTCGACCGAGCCCGAGGTTCCCCGACAGATAACCCTTGCCATCTTCCCAAGATGATTATAGCTGGAAATATTAAAAACTCGGGTTAAATTAGGATTATGAAGTTTATGGATTCTCAGGCGAGTTAAGTAGCCAGCTATATTAGCGCGGTGATTGCGTTTGTGTCTCGCGTCTTGACCCCAGATTCGATTCAAGGTGAACGGCATATCCTGATAGAGATTTTCCGTGATTTCCCATGACCGTTTTCCCGGCATCATCCACAGACTTGGTCACGTGCTGACACAACCATACAGACCCAATTACTATACTCCACGATGTGTTATTGATTAGTTTTGCTCAGCCCGTAGTATGTCCATACTCCAAACAGGGTAAAAATATCTTGCCTTCCTAAGGTAGCTAGTATATAAATGCTGCAAACTGATTTGTTTTATTTTTAGATTTTCAAACAAAATCGATTTAGCTCACGTCCGATTGAGGCATAAGGTAATAAAACACGACTTCATATTAAAACAATAAGTAAACGGAGTTATAATAGTCAGCCACCAAAAGTTGGTTGAAAATGTTGAAATTAAAAGAGACATATTTGTCCCGAAATAAAAAGGCGGATGATTTAATTCCCCATTTGCTTCTATTATGCTATGGTAAGTATACTAGCCGAGGCTAAGCCCCCAAAAAATCTAAGCTTCAAGGGAAAAGAACGCAGCTCTTCCCAAAACCCTACATGCCTCAAACTTTCCACAATTAAATGGGGATACAAGGGGAAAAACATGCAAACTTAATTTTCTCTTTCTAAGGTGCCCATTCGGTCGACTACCGAGCGCCATCGACATCTTTCCAAGTTGCAACGAACTGAATCACCAAGAGGAAGGAAAACAAACTGGTAGACTCTTTTGTCGCAAAATGTTTCGCAGGTAACAACGGGGACTATAACTCAACGTTCCTTCCCAACGACGGTTCATTCAGCTCAGCAATCAGTTACGCGGAAAATAATCAGACGGCTACAAATGAAGTAGTTTAGGGGAAATTTTAATGTTGCAGTGTAGTGGTCAAATTGTGACGAAGTCGATTGTAGATTTTTTTTATGATCCAAAAATCTCACAAATCTGTGATGAAACCCACACGTGGTCCGGTACATCGGGTAAGATAAAGTGCTGGCACTGTTTATGGGAGCTATGTAGCCCACGTACCAGAGCGAAGCCCAGCTGTCAAGCCGAAGCCCACATTTTCGGGTGGAAGTGCATGATACGGCCCATCGGGGGAAAAATTTAAGATTAATTCCACAAAAATGACATTTCCGCTGCTTATGAGAGCTAAGCGTACGCTTAGGCTAAGCCCAAATGTCTGGACAGAGCTCAAGTTTTTAGGCAAAGCGTATCAGGTGGAACCATGGGTTGGAAATGACCAAATTTAAACATAGAACCTAGATTTAAAAAGAAGACGAAGCCCAGAATGTCAAAGCACCAAGTGCGAAGCGGAGAAAAAAATTCGTGAAGCCCAAATATACTTCTGGCCATCGGGCGGGCGCTAAGCAGCTCGAATTAAAGTGTGAACGATACTAAATGTATCATGTGAACGTCTGGTATGGCATCGAAGCCCAACCTTAGAACCGTTGCGTCTTAAATATCAATTTCGTAACGTGTTATAGCTTCGTATAATCGTATGTGAGTATCGTACGTTTAGGTTGACGTTGGTAGCTCGTCCTTTAACATGCCACTGGCAGCTTGAACAATCTGTGCCCGCTTTCAAGGGGGAAAAGATGGAGATTTTTCAAATGTTGCAAACCTTCGGAGCCGGTGTCTTAATTAAATCGAATCGCGATTTTGTACCGGTATTTTAATTACAGAAGTTCACAAGTTCGCAAGTTTTAGGTACGCCGTAAGTTGACGTAGTTTACGTCAAGTGTAAATAAAATATCGGAGCGCAACCGCGAATCGTTGGATTGAAATAAAACTGGTAATTATAACTTGCACTCTAACATTTAGGTACCTTACTATATTATTATTGTTTCTTTAACGGAGTGCCAAACAAACAATTATTTTAACGAGATACGCGAAATTTTAGATCCAGTAAATCCTCCCTTCTCCCCTTTCCGTAGATACGTTTTCTTTGTTTTTTTTTCACTGTGTATTGACAACGTTTTTCGTCGAATTTTCTATGCTGAGCGATAGGAATATTGAGCAAATATGACTTGAATTCGACTATTGCCATAGACCTATTCCAACCAAGAAGAGAATACTAGATGTACCTACTTAGTAAAGCCACTTGGGTTGTGATTGCCCTATCCTGTCTGGATTAAATTCCAAAGCCAATTTGATAAAAATTTGGGTACTTGATACAAGTTGGCTTTTGAATTTAACCCAGACAGGATAGGGCCATCACAATCAAGTGGCTTTTCTTAGTAGCTATATCTAGTATTATTTTCTTGGCTGGAATAGGTCTATTACCTGCATTGACGGTGCAACTGCGGAAACCTTAAAAATATTAAGCCCGTGTTTTGGTTTCGTCGGTGTAGCCACATGTACACACAGAGGGGGTTCCTGATACGTCCAGAAATATAGTCCGATCCGAAGAGAATAAAAATATACGACACGCATGTATCCACGCAAGCCGCCACTGATTTTGACGTTCGTACAACAGTTATTACACTTAATTCATGATCAAGGTGCTCCTAAACGCGAAAGTCTCCCGCGAGCCCAAACGATTTCGCGATTCGCGAGGGTCAAGTTCGTATCCCGTAGTGCGTGGGTGGCCAATTACGTCACCCACCACAATCCTCGCCAATTTTGGCGTTTTATATTCTATTTATCAAACGCAATAAATCATCGATCTTTAAGCCGCGAACCCACTCTTTTCTCGAACCGCAAACAATGTCGTCTAATATCAACAAAGCGCAACATTTCGGCGAATGTTGCACTAAAAGGCCTTAATCTTTATGCTTTGGCGGTAGTTAAACAAGTCTGTGGATTTAACAAGTCAGTATACATTAAACAAACGAAGACAAAATCATAATTGGCGGTGTCGTTAAGTTTGGACAGTGTCATAATCATTAATAACGACCTCGAGGACTGGTGTTTAACGACTCATTTTTGGTTCTCTGCATAATTTCGAATTCATTGGTCCTTGACCTAGGCCATCTCATTTTGAGAAAATCTGCGTCAGGTCCTAGGTTCTATCCTGGTGACCGGCTATCCTGGTTGTGGCTTCCGTGATTGCCCCAACCATTCCAGGTAGTCTCGTTACTCGCTGCCTTTTAATTCAAGACACTTACTTGGGAGCTTGTTGTGGTCTTCCGGATATGACAAAAAATCATAAAATTGTATTTGTTCGACATTTAATTGCCATTTTCAAACATACCATTCCATATAATATAATGGCGTTCTAATTGACTGATTCTATAGATCTCAATTTAACAAGTGAACATACCAGAAGAGCAAGCGGTGTTCTCAAAAAAACTGTAAGTAAATGGGTTTAACTGCTGAGAACTTCTAACAAACAAACTGCCAACGTTTCGCTAACTATACTGAAAGCTTCTTTGGACAATCTTGGACAATCGCCCCAAAGAAGCTTTCAGTATAGTTAGCGAAACGTTGGCAGTTTGTTTGTTAGAAGTTCTCAGCAATTAAACCCATTTACTAACAGTTTTTTTGAAAACTAGTGCTGAAATTAGGCAGAAGACATGAGTCTTAAGAATTTAATAGCAAGTGGTGTAATTTTTTATCGGTGATCGTGTAAATGGCAAAAACTTTCGTTTTAAATTAGCATCTATGCACGATTTCGTTCTTATCTCGAATGTAATTAATAGTTGCAGGCTTTATCATACTTATCGTTCAAAGTCTGTAGTTTTAAATAAAGTTATCATCCATTATTTTTTGGTTATATCTATTATGTTTGTATGTTTATGAGTTGGTAGGGTTTGTGCGGGTATATAGTAATTTGCAGTACCTCTAAGTAATATCCTACCATACCTGCCGCTGTAACCTACAGTCATAAATGTAAGGTTATTCAGAGGCTAAAAACAAAATAATAAAATTGTTATGGTTGTACCATTTTATACCTATGCAGACAGCTGGGGGTAATATTATGTCATAAGTTATAGCTACTGATTACGGCTTCGTAAAGAAATCAATCTCAGAAGTTGCAAGTTGACGTGAAATTACTCATAACCATGATGATGCAGTGATTCGTACTTATCGTAAAACGCTGCGGCTTATAATAATAGTATTACCACACGTAGCACACCACGTCGAGTGTGCATAATAGGTATAGTTAAATACAACTACAAGTCACTGACAGACAATGCAGCAGATACTGATATCCTACTCAAGTCTTAAGTAAGGTACAAGGCAGGACAACAGATACTTTAATAAGCTCCTAGCTCGAGTCGAAACGATCGTGGCGACTTGAGTTATCGATAAAAAATAATTGCAGCGTATCATCGCAAGAAAAAGGGTATTTTTTCCGCTTATAATTGTTGGCGTACTGCATACATCATTTCCAAATTGTTTATCCTCGCACGAGCGACACAGACGTGGTCCACGTGCACGTTATCATTACCAAAGGAGATCCTTGCAGACTCCCATTTGGCCGGTTTGCGTCCTAAGTAGCGTCACTGCATCAGTGGCGTAGCTACCCAGGATAATCCGATCATAACCTCGCCATCCAGTAACTTTGATTGATTGATTAATTGGTGTTATGCGACGCACTCGACTCTTCGCCATGTGGCACTGATCTATTGGCGTCTATGAATGATAGTGCGTTAATGAGGGTGATGAGGAAACAAACAGTTTAGATGCGAATTCAGGTGCCGGCACGTAGCCTACTCTTGTCTTAAGCAAAGGGGACCACCGCTTAACGTCCTTTCCGAAAGACGGTACAACTCGAACAGTAAGGGTCCTCACCTAATCCGTGCTTGCCCCTGGCAAAGGGAGTGAAGCTGTTGCACTAGCTTCAAACCCTCCAAACTCTCTCCCGAACAGAAATGGTTCTTGGAATGAATGTTTACCCATCCGACCTTTGGTCCACCGTAATTTTGGTTACATTTGGTGATGATTACGAGAACCATGTATTCAACACGCCCAACCGTTCGGTGTCAGGTCCTTCTTCCCATTTCCTGCAAATAAGAGTTACAGAATAGCGGTCCTCACGCGTTTTTAAATATCTTTGGATGTTGTGGGGTTTAACGGAGCACTTCATTGAAACCTGACCCAATAGTCTTTTGACGTCGGTCAATGATAGAGTAATAATGTCAGTAACGTTGAAGAAAACAGGGAAGAGGGGAAACCTGGTGCCCGGAAGAAGTCTATTCCTGTTGAAAAGCACCAATGGGGGCCCCTTTACGAAGGACGATACAACTTGAATAGGAGGATTCCGCCAACAAGGGCCAGCTTTACAGAGTTCAGAGCCCGGGTACTAAATTAAGCCATTTGATTATAAAATTCTTGCAACTCCTGTCTAGCTCCCAATTTTAACAAGAGTTAAAAAAAACTATTTACAAAGTGGGTTTGAATGGTTAGAAATCCATTAAACTCCCAGCCTTTCGTGAAGTCTGCTCTTAACTTCTTCAGTGGAAACAATAGCTAAGTTTTTTTTTTAAATCTGGTTGATTGTTGGCTGTTGCCATGGTAATAAAGAACACACGGGTTTGTAAGGCTTACCGGACCACTGAAAACTGGCCCCAAATTTTCAAGATTTGTGCCTGTGGACAAGGGTAGATAGCGTGTAAGAAATAACCTGTATCCGCCACTGCATCCAGCTATCCGCCTCTGAAACCCAGCTCGATGCTCTGCTACACATCGCACGTCGGTGACGAACACACCCCGCCAATAGAGTAACGTAGCGTGCCGCAAATCAAATCCACGGACAATTGCTGTTCCATTCGACGTCTCGTCATTTCCAGCCACGTGCTGCTTGGAGACATTTCGATCTTTCGACTCCACGCGCGTTTTCCACTCCTCGCTTTTCCCGTACTCTCGTAAGACCCCATGATATTATTTTATAAAATTCTCTCGGATTCGCTTCAATTTTTGGTACCCACTATTAAAGAGTCCGATTGCCTTACCGATACCAACACTACAGTCTATACAGTGAGAGATCATACTGCGTTACACCCACAAAATAGGCTCTCTGGCCAAACCTTCCCGTGCTAGCGCCCCTGGTGTAAAAGTATGCTCACCCCGTAAATAGCGTGCATTTATAATGTTTTGGATTGGAGCGGTGTTGAACACTTCTGGAACTACACTCCTCACCCGTAACAGGCATTTTTTACGTGGCGTTCTCATATATTGCCCAGACATACGAAGCAAGTCGTAACCGTTATTACAACCATTAATGTGACCATTTCATTGTGTTCTTGATGTTTGTTCACTGTCCAATGGTTTTAGTTTTGGATATGATTCGTTTATATTTTATATTATCGGACAGTGCGTTTTCTAATGTCCAGGAAACGGAAAGACTAAGGTGCCGATTTTTGAGAGGAGAGTATTGGATGGGAATTGGAAAAGGAGAAGACCACGGACCGAACGGTTGGCATGTTGGATACACCGGTTCTCGTGAGATCACCGAAGCTAAGAAATATTGCGCTGGGTCAGATTTAGGATAGATGACCGTTCATGCCAATACTCCGTTTTGTTCGGGAAAGAGGTTGGAGGGTTTGAAGCTAGTACAGCAGCTTCACTCCCTATTGGAGGAATCCTGCTGTTTGAGTTGTATCGTCCTTCGGAAGGGACGTTAAGCAATGGCTCCCTCAATACTGTTCAACCGGAGTAGGCTATGTACTGGCACCGGGTTCCTTCTATTCACTGTTAGGTTCATCATCAACCTATTCACCCACGCTAAATGACCAATGTCACTGAGCGAAGTGTCGACTGCGTCGTTAAACACCAAATAATCAAAATTCGAGATCTGAACAGCGTTTTTGGTGGTTGAGGATCTATCCTGCAGTACAAGTGCCTGAAGGGGTCTCGGAAAATCACAGGACACTACAGCCACGCTAGCCGCAGTCACCGTGATCGAACCTGGACCCTTCCGATTGCAGGTAGATGCGTTCTGACCATCCGGCTATCGAACTCGGTAATGTGTGCTTACCAATTGCCAATGTTACGATTTCTATGGGCCGATTAAATCTCCAGTTCATGCAGGGCTAGAGTCACAACACTAAGGACTCGGAACGACGTCCTTGTTCTAACTTCAACAAAATGTGCGTAAAAAAATTCTTGGGTGGGCCATCATGTGCAGTTCATTCCACCACAGAATTGACTCATGTTCAGATAATGACACCATTTCCTCTTGGAAATTACTCGCGAACCGCAATGGAGGGCGAAAGGAGCTATTTCGGTGACAATTCTTTATCTGAGAAATGTCTGTTGAGTTGTAGGGTGTTGTGCTCTAGACATGTCTAGACATGTCATGTCGCGAGTGGATACTTTCTAGTTCCGAACAACGCCTGTCTTGATTTTGAAGCGAGAAAGAAAGATAAGTGACAAATAATTGTGTTTCAACATGATTAATATTTTATCCTATTTACCGGGGTACGTTTTTAAAATTCTTTAGGTTCATGTCTAGCTCCTAATCTAAGCACTAGTTATTAAAAAACTGACGACCTACGAACTGAGCGGTTTTGCCCGGTGAAATAAGGAATAAACTAACGAAGCGTTGAGAGTTTTAGTGAATTTTTTAGCATTCAACCCAGTTTTATAGGCCTAGGTTGTATTTATTTATGTTTATAATTCTAAAAATATTATTGCATTGGTCTCTTGGGCGGAAAAGCACACTTCTGTACTTGCCAGAGGACAGTTCTTCTAGCATAAGGCATGCACGCACGGCCGATACAAGTTAGGAACTTTACGCTATACGCAGATTTCCATTAAAAACCAAAAATACGTGAGAGACCGTCTGACAAATGTTACCGGTAAACGTCGTTTTATTCACAAGGAATAATTGTACTATTGTTCCATTGATTTCATCTGAAAATCGATGACACACTTCGCCCAATTTTTAAATCATGAGGTATCGTCTATAGAAATGTTTCGGAAAAAACGAGGTCGAATAAGTTGCTTATAAATTCAGAAAAAATGCACTTTTTCCCCTGTTCCCTCGATCTACGTCAATTTAAAATTGTTTGTTCATTAGTTTGGTCAAAATGGCCTTGTTTTCGTCCTAACCTACGCAACAATGTTATCCCAACATTGACCTGGAATGGTTGTGACCTGTGGGAAACCACGGAAACCACAACCAGGGTAGTCGGTCGCCAGGATCGAACCCGGGACCATCCGTTTAAGCACGACAGTCAAAATATTATATTGTCATCTATTTTTCTGAGAACGAATTCCCCCTACTAAAGATTTCGTTTCAATACCGCCTGGTTGCTCAATGATATCAGAGTAAACTTGAAAGCTGGAGAAAGAAACATCAAAGTAATCTCAAATGTTCGGGAAAGGAAACATACAAAAAAAGTCTACAAAAAAAAGTGAATTGTTAAGCTAACATGTCAAGACGTGAAGATAGTAGATACGCCAACTTCGCTGCATATGATTTATGTGAAAAACGTAATCCACCAATAAAGGCGTGGAGGGCAAATTCGAGGCGATCGTTGCCGCTTTCAGCAAAATTTTGAATACCACGCTAGTTGGACCAAATTCTCCTCACAACATTTCATAAAAACCTTGGATAATTCCACACAGGGCACTACCGTCTCCTGCACACCTCTCTGCCATTCTAGATCTCTCTAGCCAGGGTCCTTCCGTTTTCTTACACACACCTTGAACACGATCCGCACTAAATACTTGATATGACAAGAATATATAGTTTGCCACTTCGTTAATAATTACGTCATTATCGGCATAACATTCTATAGACCCATATGTATCTCCTTATCTTAGCACTAGTTAAAAATAATGATTAACAAACTTGGTTTTTATGCTAAGAGTTCAAACATGGTATGCAGCATGCTTACAGCTTAGCAGTCAAACCCAGTTTGTGAATCTTTTTTTAAATATCGTCATGTGGGAGCCATTTGAAGTGCTCTTTTTGAGTAACAGAGCCTATAAAGCCACATGGTTGGGATTGTCAAAGACAGTAGAGATACGTGGTTTAACGCCACAAATCAAACTCGAAGGCAGGTGACGAGCAGAACATCGAATACCCGGTCAGCAAATGTAAGACAAGTCCATCCTTAGGGAGCGGGTGAACTACAGGTCACCGCTTAGCGTGAGTAGTAACACAAGTCCAAATAAATAGCTGTACTAGGTGCAGTATACAGTTTTATTAATAAATGCCCAGCATTCGATCAAGTATGTGACAGTTGTCTAAAGAAAGGGGACTTTGCTAAAGTATGTTAACTTGTAGAAAAGTACTGTTAGTTCATGATCGTTGATCAAAATGAGGATGAGACTAGTGATGATGACATGTTTAAAAGGTAAACCATAGGCAGCATATATCAGCCGATACATAGAGATTGGTCTGTTGACCCGTTCTAGTACAAGTCGGTACCCCCTTTTCGCAACGAGTCCCTGAATTTGTGAACTCACTTTGGCCTTCGTCCCAGCTCTTCCGTGAGATGCGCCGCAAATACTCCCGTCCAGCCGCCATCCTACACTCGACTGGCAACCAACCACTCGATCACTAGGATTGCACCAAATCACACCCGAAAATGTCCACCAAATCACAGCCAAAATTTGGCGAAACTTTTCGGTGCATACAACGCGGCAACTCAACGTGCACTGATACCGGTGGAACAGCAAATGCAGGCAAAGTTGCGAAATAACGAATGACATATTCGTTAAGAATTTGATCTGAGATTACCTTATCTAGGTATGTTTCAATATTAGTAGACCTATAGATCTTTTAAAGATCATTTATCTTTTTCTGAAACTGATGACAGGTAAGAAGTCTGCTACGGAATAATGTTAGATTTCGGGTTTCGATTTGGTTTATAACAATACTACAATTAATCCACGTTGGAAATTGGTTTCATTTTTGTTTTCTATTTCCCCAATCAGTTCTAGCTATACATATGAATGCAGCTGAAACATAAGTTGGTGAAATCTACCCATTACAAGTGAAATGAGATGAAATTAAATTTGGTGAATTTTCGTTGTGACTTCATATAGAAACTGACCCCGCTTCTGAACGAGAGTCGATTTGCCGGCGAGATAATTTCGTAAAACAAATTCGGAACGATTTCAGCCGAAAAACATGTCCACTCCTTGAATCATAAGTTGGCCGATTGATAAAAGAGACAGAATATCACGTTTGCTACATAGAAACTCATTGCAGCCAGTCATGTATCTCTCTCTTTCCCAGCGATCGTTTCCGTTTCCAGAAGCGTGCCTCTACGCAAAACCAAAACGAAATTTCAGCTTTTCATTCAACTGCACAGCAAATTAAACAATATTAGGGGTCAGATTGTAGAATCAAAGGGAATGAAAATTCGCGACGTGCAATCGGTTGAGATTCGAAGGAACCAAATCAGAACATTTGTTGACGCTATCTTTGCTTCGGCCTAACTACAAAAATCACGAAAATAAGTTAGAGATAATTACAGCTGTATTGACGCGCAAGCAACCTAAACGACAAAAGCTAATTACTAGTAATTATTGTCCATACGTGCTAGCGCGACCTAGCCGACAATTTCAATTACATCACACAGGTGATGCGACTCATTAGTGTATTATGTTAGCACCTAGCTTTTCAAGATGCATATTTGCTGATAGTGATAGCAAAGTGATCACTGATAAGCATAGAGCCAATTCACACAGTGGAAACTGTAAAACGTACAGGTACAGCTATCTAGCAGAAGATTAACGAGGTGTTTACGCACACAAGTTTCAAATAGGACCTACGCTATTTCTTACAAGACTACGCTAGTCTATGCTTCCTCGGTTTAAGAGAGTAGATATGCTCAAATGAAGCATTTGAATGATTATAGTTGAACAAAAGCAATTACACTGCATTTACTGGGAGAGCATCCTTTTCCGCCAGGGACGATGGTGGCAACTAACACGGGAAGGTATGGCTGGAGAGGCTATTTTGTAGTCTAGACTATACTCGACTGTAAAAATAATGCGAGATATGATAAAGTACAATTCTTATTGTGGAATTAGTGATGTAAAGCGAGAATATTGTCTGGAGCATATTCCGGAGAATATTCTCCAATAGCATCGATCCGAGCATTTTCCAAAAAGCTTCGGAATTTGTATGCAGCATTCCACTGAAATTCACAGAATAACAAATATTCGTAATTTCATGAAAATTTTCAGAAGCTTTCAAATCCAAATTTTGCTTATTATGACTCACTTGGGCCCATTGCATCTATTTATAAAAAAATAAAAAGCCAAACTAGTCACAAGGCTTTGTACCGCCATAGCAAAAAATGGGCGAAAAACCAGATGGTAAAACAAAATCACGAAATTTTCACGGGCGATGCAAAATTTGAACTGAAACGTTGTCACTTGTCAACACTGCCCAGAGCTAAGATCGATCCATGATATCAATGTATCTCTGATCCTTTTCCTTCAATTTTCTTCGCATTAAATTTCACACAATATAGTATTATTTTGAAAAGTACTACGATATACAGGACTATTTTGAGAAAATTCTCCAAAAGATTATGGTCTGGCATTTTACTTCAGTAGGTGGAATGCTAATAAAAATTAGCCTGCAGTCTTAAAGGTTTGTGCTGGAAAGCCTGGACCCTAGGCTTTAGGGTGGAAACCGGAAAGCTTCGAAAAAGGTTGGAAGTTGGGACAGAAACATCAAGCAAACAGTCGTAGCTATTTAAAATATATTGTGATCATGTCCACATCAACTCTTCTCTGCATAACATTCCCATGATCATATACTCCATTTGAAATGAATGGGTTGAACTGGCTGGACTGGTGATATGAGATTATGGCGGAAAGGTGGGGAAAGTTCATGTGAAGGGATGGCCACCAGGGACCTCGGTTTGGATTACATTCACTGTAACAATGTACGCACTTCGATAAACGACAAGTATACGCATAAATAAACTAGAACCAAATGTTTGTGTGACTTAATCCTCAACAACTTTGTGTAGGGCATTCACTCCCATATCCCGAGTGAGGTAATTGGAGAACAATTGCCAAGAAACCCCATGATTACGCACAGTATACGTACATAGTACGCACATAATTCAAACGTTTTAATTGAGTAGCGAAGCAAAAATTACGAAATCTCATGTTTCACAAAAAACAAAACTATGCATGGCTTCTGCTTGAAACGAAAATATTAATGACTCATTCTGCTTGTGTGGTCAGCGGTAATAACTTCATTTTATCACGGAGGTTTTATTATTGCTGAAAACGACTGCGATTATGCCTGTAATTTTCTAGTTATGGCTGCAAGTGGCACGTTTTAGGAATTAATTCACCGACTTATAATTTCACACAAACACTGATGTGTGACCAAGGTAGGGTCGAACAGTTATTCTACGGTTTGGTAGTATCTCCATATTTGTACATTACGTACGAAGTCTATGAAAAACAAGGATAATATAATTCTGTAAGACTCTTTGCTAGCTCCTAATCTTAGCAAATCTTTCAAATTAAAACGACACTTCCAGGTAATTCATTAGGTCGTACTTTAATCCAATCGAAATTCTAAAAGAAATTCAATGATGCTACGAATATCAATTAAAATCAAATTACACTTGTAATGCTTCCTCGATGGATTACGAAATTAGCCCGGACAGATATGGCAGCTATGATTCGCCGCCAACGATGACTATCGATAATTTTTTTGATGACAATCATTATGTTTATGGCACCCAACAAAGCGCACGTCTATGAATATCGCAAGCACAATAGTGGCATTCATTGTACGCTCAGCACACAGACAGTATTTGTACAGCGCGAACGCTGACAGAGTGAGAGAGGAGATATCTAGGTTGCGATGCCAAGAAAAGGACGACACGACATATCGCTTGAACAGCCTTGTAAGGTCTCCCACTGACATTCCACTCGACTTATCGCAACACGAAGAAGGCACGAAGGATGGACACGGTAACGTCGAGGAATCGTCGCTGGAATTTTGCAAGCAACGAGCAAGGCGGTAATGAGGTCGGCTGGTAGTGACTATGAGCGCCTATGACTTCTGATTTTCAATGACTATTGCAGGCAACATTTTAACGCCAAACCGTTATTGCTCGATAACTGTTACGATATTTACTTTTACGTAAGACCTCCCTGCTATTTTTTCCGAAATTTGTCCGCTTTGCACTTTGGTGGATCAAATAGGAAATAACACTCCGATAAATATTTTCAATGCACGGCAAAATTTTATATTCTCGCGCATCCATTTATGTGGCTCGGGATTTTTTTTACCAATCATGACAAGGTTATAGATACAAAAAAAAAGATTTACAAACTGGATTTGAATGCTATGAAGCGTTTTACCCCTGAAGAAGTAGACAGCATATTTTACAGAACGGTAAAAAAGTTGTGATGGATTTGGAAATCAGTTGCTTTGAAACCTAGTGCGAAGTTAGGTGTTATTTCCTGGAGATTCTGGAGTGTTTGGCGTGGGGTCACACAAACCCCGCAGTTTTTCAATGTTATTTTGATTTGTTATTCTCATTTAAGTGTATTGTAGTTAACTATTTGTGATGTGACGAGAAGTATAGTCTTTGCTTTAGTTAGAAGTGCACGGAATTTTAAAAAGTTTTAATCCTCGCTCTTGTAGGTATCCAGTTTAAAATCCCGAACATGTTATCGATCAGAATAGATGGGCCTGGCTATGTTGTCAAATATCTCGTAGACCAAGTGCAACCCTCACATGTCATAGTGCTATACCTATAATTGATGGGTTGGGGAGGCAATTTGGTATTTGGCAACACAGTTCTGTGCTCGAGTCAACGACCAAGCTAACACGGGTAGAAAAGCGAGTCCTGTCAAATACACATTGATTTCAAAAAAGATAAACCTAATCACCTCTAATTCCGTGCACTCATAACTAAAGTAAAGACTATATACGAAGAGTATAACACAGGTATTCGTAATATAAAAATCCCTCTCAAGAAGCCCAGTTTTTTTTTTTTTTAGGGATGAGGTTGGTGAGGAGGTTGGCGAACCTGGTCAGGGTTACCATTTTGGATGGTCTACCTTTTCGTGGAAACACTGTAGGTGTATACACGCGTATGAGGAGATTCCAACTGTCCCTAATATCGGCGATCTCTGCACTATCTTCGATATGAGCGTGACTACATTCCGATCAATGGTTATTGCATGTTACGACGGAGACGTTGACGGTGACACGGGGACACGCGGGGTAGTAATGTGAGCTTACTAATCGAATTATAAATGTAGGTTGTCTCACAGCTCAGCCGGATTGAGGAAATAACAGATAAATGTAAGGAGGAACTGAGCGACTAATAATGGTATTACCAGTAGTGCAGACCCCGAGACAGAACCAGCAGTTATTTCTGCTCTCGGAGAGATTTGAGCCATTTTTAGTGATTTCCGTGAATGCCCATTTTGTTCCTTGCTCGGGCAACGGCCGTTCCGTAATTCGAGCTCCTTCCTCATTAGATGCTGACGACATGGTGACGACATTTTACCCCCACAGAGTAGGAAATACTTTTCTAATCAATAAGTTCCAAGTTGAACGTAGATAAATAGAGAAATCCCTCCTCCAGGAGTATGATTGGATGCAATTCAGTACAATTTCATTTTATGCGAGGGAGGGGTCTTCGGGAGTTTTCTAGTCATCTGTCATCTTCACACTGGAATTCTTTCTCCTCTAAATTCGTCCATGCTATCGTTTCATCGTAAATTCCATAAAATACAAAAAACATATCTTAATAAATTAATTAATGAACTATGAATGAACTAATAACTATGATCAATAACTATAAATAAACGAAATAAACCATGTGAGTTTTGTTAGATTTCTTGGCATTCAACACAGTTTGTAATCCATTTTTATTAAAACTACATTCGTGGTAAGCAAATTTGACTTGCGCCTTATCATTACGCGCAGGTGGGTTTCGTAAGGCCATAGAAGCCACCACTGTAGATGGGTGATCTTATCTCTAATAAGAATTTCACCCTAGCCTGGAACCTTCTTGCAGCATCCTTGGAGGCTATGTTACTAAACTAAACATAACACGACTAAGAATGTACTGCTTTTGTATTTAGTTCCCAAAAAGAAGTTGTTTATTGGGAAGTCGCCATTATTGGACCGTTACCTCTTTTGGAACAGTAGTTTTATTTATACCACTAATCCAACGTAGGCAACGGTTCAATGGTGACTTTCCCCTAAATATTATAACTTACCATGTAAACGATTTCATTTAGTAAACCTAAATACAGATACAACTAGAAGGCTAGGGTGGAATGCTATGTACGAAATAGCCCATGTGCAAGATCGGCTTAATTACGATGATATGCCCATGACGTCAGCATCACGTTTACCTGCTAGGTACTTGCACAACATGTCATGGAAGGTAATGAGTCGAGTCGACATTTGTCGGAGTCAATGTCAAGATAGAGTCATTTTGTTTTACTAGTGACAGACTGTTCTCTTTTCACATGTTTACTCTGCAACGAAAGGCAGCATTTTGTTCAACTGTTAGTCGCAAATCTGCTAGATTACATTCGAGCGGTTATCGGACTTACTATGATTGATCCGCTTGTCACATTGTCAAGCCCACAAGTTGAATGCCAGCCTTCTACATGTGTGTGTTTACTGTGAAGTATAACATGCTGAAGTGACGCCATATGGGTAGAAAGTATGACGTGCTCGCTGCTGATAACCGCTAATTTGAAAGAAAAATGAAGCGTTCATAGTTTTCGGAAAATGTATGACGTATTATCGGTTGATCTTCCAAACTGCAATTGCAATTATGCATTTTATAGCCGCCTCGCCTTAGTTCGGGGAAAGTCAAACGCAATGCAACGCCGACATCGTTTGAACTTCGAATCTATCTCGTCTCATGAATCCAGTGGCGTAGTCGTCTGCCAGCAGGCAGCCGGGAATACAAGCCTCTCGACAGCGCATGTTTAAAGCCAAGGCACCCCTGAAGTTCTTGGCGATGTCGAAGTTTTGTTTAAGTTCGCAGCAGTGACATTTTGATTTCAACAAATAATACTGCTCAAAACTTTACACGAGCAAGATTGCATCCAAAATCTTCACTTTTGGTCCAGACAAACTCTTGGGACGCTGCTAGCAAGAACTAGTCTGCGGAGCAATACACAATTTTGCTTTCTCTGGTCAAATTCATGTGGATACTCGAAAGAATTTCGGGAACATCAAGTAGTTCCCTGGGCAATGCACAAACAAATCCGTTTTAAACCCCAACTAAGGACGCCGTCAGTATGCCATAAGCCCCTCTAGACCTAGAGGGTCTAGAGGGGCTTCTAGAGGCCCCTCTAGACGCCACTGCCGTAGCCTGGGCCTACGCCACTGCTCAAGCATGATACGACATTCCACCGAGAACGCGCGCCGACTTCATAGCTTTTCGTAGCATCAATTCGTTGATAGCTAGTAGATATCAACGCTACACCGAGAGAGATCGAAAGAGGCGGGCGCCGATTGAACTGAAACTAAAACAATTAATCATTTTTCAGCGCGCAATGGTTTGAGCTCGTCTCGATTTAAATCTGACAATGATGTCATCAAATCAGGGGCGAATCTCGACAGCGTATCGAATCTTCGAACTTTGTACGAAATTCCACTGACACGATTGGTCGGTTTAAACAGCTTGAATTTTACAGTCTACACTCGACCAGCGTACAGTCTGTCCACCGTTAGCTTCAGTAGCGTAGGACCCCCCCCCCCCCCCCCCCCCCCCCCCCCCCC
>QKMV01000800.1:0-19282 GCA_003287335.1 Lednia tumana
GTCACCCATCCAACCTTTGGTCCACCGCAATGTTGCTTAACTTCGGTGATCTCACGAGAACCGGTGAATCCAACATGCCAAACCGTGTAGGCACCATCATCAGATCATCAAATCATCAAAAGCCCCCTGATGATGCCTACCGAACATTTCGCGAAACGTTGGGAATTTATTAGGGGACTTCTTAGCAGTTTTATCCAATTACGTAAACAGTTTTCGTGAAAAATGTGCCTAATTGTTGACCTATTTCCGTTACGTTTTGGTTTACTTACAAAATTTCAAAAGCGTTGTTCTAAAGAGAAATATTGTGTGAACGGGTGCCACGTCATATTGCCAATCTACAACCACTAGAGTTGCCAGTGTATTTTTGCATGTTGATTTTTTTTAACCCTTTGTATAGTCTTTCGGAACAGAAATGAAACGTTTCAATGCACTGCTGAGAATTGATGACATAGTGATGTTCCGTCTCTCAGACTTCATAAAGCTAATAAGCAATGAAAGAATGCATGTAGTTTAGGCTTATAGACAAGAGATCGAAGACTAACGCAGAATACCAAATTCTTAAGACTCGTGTCTTCTGCCTAATCTCAGCACTAGTCACACTAGTGCCGGAATTGCCCCGAATAAACTTTCAGTAAAGTTAGCGAAACATTGGCAGTTTGTTTGTTAGAAAATCTCAGCAGTTTAACCCATTAACTAACAGTATTTTTTAACTAACGCAGGTTAGGTATCCAAGCCAATCCAAGCTGACTCATCGCTTGGGATTTGGACGCATGCTCTACCTATCGCCAATCGTCAATCAAGTGAAATGAGTTATCTTTCAATTACTGTTTTGATACTTTCTTATATTTGCCGTAATGACAGAGTCTAGTAACTTAAAGTTTTGCCGGAAAATGATCAGCCGACCCCAAACCTTGCGGGGCCCCCAAGCCTGGCGGGGACGACTTGGCTGCGACTGGGTCCCCACTACGCCACTGAGTATAGGAACAAAGAGCGCCTCTCATGCTAGATTACTCCAAGCGGACTAAACTAATCTCCAAGTAAACGGGCCAGTAAATCTCCCCGTACCCTTTATGCTCGAAAACGGCAACGAGCGCGAGCTGGAGCTTTACACGATGCAATTGTGCGGTCGTCGAGACACGCCAGATCGCCCTAACGAGCCCGGGCGTCGGTGTCGGTGGACGGCGTCGGTGGAGGGCGCCGTCGTGCGATATTTGCCTCTGCCCTTTAGAACAATATGAACCGCACGGCCGCAGACCGACCGACCGGTGTCGCCCATGGTATTCAATAACACCAGATTATTGGTGCTTCACAAGACAGGGGTAGAGAAATTGCCCTATTTACGCGAGGAAAGCTTTAATGGTCGTTTGCAGCAGCTTTTACAAGTGTGCATGAACTTGGCACCACCACCAAGTTTTGTCGTCTGGAGTAAGCTTTAATGTGTCCACGTGTGCTCTTTTCTCCGAGGAAAGCTGAGAGTTTGCTGCAGTTAGTTTAATCCCCAGCCCGGTGGTTTTCGTCATTTGTGTTTTGGTGGCTAGTATAGTTTTTCAAGCATTATCTGCGTAATTGGTGAGCATCTACAGTACAGTGCGTAGACAGTGCAGGCATCGATGTTTTCTGAATGGATTTTGACGGATTTGGGCAGTATGACCCAAGCGGATTAAGACTAATCACTGTTAATTACAAGCTTTAATTATGAAGCATTCCTGGAACTATGGAACTATGAAGGTTAATGAAGGTAAATCGCTCTTTGATGGGGATGATGGCGGTGGAATGGCTACGAAAATCAATCACATCGGTAAATTATTGATTTGTTTCCTACTAAAAGAGCAATGGAGCAAACACGACCCTCACGGTGGAAGTGCCATGATAATAATCGGGGAGTCGGAAGTGATAAAAGAGAATGTAAAGCGTGATCACCAAGAATTTAATGCAATGATACAATTGTATAAAATTAAAAAGTATGGCACCTCCACAGCTAAGTATTTTATAACAAAATCGGCACTTCCGAAAGCGCATCAAAGAAAAACAACGCGGCGCCTCGACCAAAGCGTATTACAAGTAATCACGACATCCCTACATTTCATATTCCCTCTATCGTTCGTTTCATTATTGGGCCGTACCGAGTGTTTTCATATTGATGGCCAATGTGTATATCCCGTGTCTTTATGTCATTTGGACCATTTCCGAGATAAGCTCCATTTTCATGCCGATCTACCTATTACGCAAACATCCAAATCAGTATGCTAATTAGGGTATACACAGCCAACGCCATTAATATGCATAATTATATGTGCAGGCAAAAGCAACTAGCAAGCAATTCAAAAGCATTGGTTAAAGCTTCCATGTACAAACAAATCAGACCACGTTACATCGTATAATCGTACACATGCCGTGATTGCATTAACATATATAATGTTATTTATCGCACGATACATTCTCACATTCGCATGGTCCGTTTTTCCGTTTTTTGACCGCCCCCTGCTTTCAACTCGCCATGCATAAAACAGAGGGTTAGAAAGAGTTTTAGAAGCAATCAGCAACATTTATATTTGAAATGTGTAATCCTCGACTATATATTCCCGACCAGCGGTTTCAATTGGTGGTAATTACCATAGCTAGCGAGATAATTAAGTAGTCGAGTTCCAGTGCCTGTGGGGCTGGCTGGCCATGGGGCATGAACGTATACTTCGCAGCTTGCCCTTGTTAATGCCGAGAGGCAGGTAGTGCGGCATAGGATCCTGAAGCCTGTAAACAACTGGTCTGGATGTGTAATGCGCGGAGGTAGAAAATAGCTGAAAAATGCAAATCAACGGAAGTCTTTTTCACCGTTTCCTTCCACCCGTGACTTTAACGTTTAGAGGAATTCAACGCGCACGCATGCATACATACACACACATGTAAAATCCCAATGGCGTATACTCATTAGTCTAAATGCCAACGGACAGTTCGCTCTACCTATGTTTTATTTTCATGCTTATCACCTCAGTGAAGCGACTAGTGTATGAACTTGCTCTTCACTTTGATTGTCTTTCGCCGTTTTCTTCGTATATATCTTGAGGAGTTTCTTTCATTGGGCGCACCTATTAATTATGAATGCTCTTTCTTTTATTGTTGTACCTATTGTTCTGGGCTAGCTGATAAAAATAAATATGAACTCCATACTTATTTAACTAGCAAATACCAGCGTATTTACTTTTAAGTTATAAAAAAAATGGGATAACTATGTCTTTGATATATTTCAAGTTAAATAAATGAAAAGCTTTAAAATCTTACAAATCTCGGCACCTCAATTCAATGAATCCCATTGAAGAGTGACGCAGGAAAGTTGAGTTGAAGTTGAGACCAAAGTAAGATTGTTAAATTAAATAGACTTCAACTGAGATTGAACAGGAATGAAAGTTGAAACGTGGTGTATGATTTCAGAAAGCTCATTTATACCCACCGACTGTGGAAGCCAACAAGGAAGCAGCAGCACAGCATCGAGCATGCTTAGCAAACAGTAACATGAAAACAGCGGCCTATCGCTTTGCATATTATACCAGATTGTACTTCCCTTAACCCGATGTTGGTAATTTTATTTTACTCCCCTCTAAATCCGCGAGTGGTAGAATTTCCAAACACTCTGCCTAGAACACAGCTTTGCGATGTATGCCTTCAATATTCACCCTTACAATGTTCTCCCTGATTGCACTGCTTGGAAAATAGGATATTAAGGTCGTTTTAAGGATGAATCCATTGCTGAAAGCTTTGCCTAGACTACAAAACCATACCGTTTTGTGGCAACATCTTTGTCTAGTATAAGGAGCTTGTTTTGAGCGCCAGAGTGCGATGATAAGTTACTTTGTTAAGTAAGAGCTTGCGTTGGTTAATTGTCAAAGGAATGAACTTAGAACTCTACACTTCCGCAACGATACGATTCCGCGTTTTGTGAACATAGCAAAAGTGGCTCATTACAGAGGAAGTGCAGGAATAAGGTATATACAAAATACATGTATAGGAAATATAGGACGGAAACGTCTATATTAGATAGATCTATACATCTTGTTGTCATCTTTTTTTAAAATATGTCTGTAAAATATGAATGTGCAATAAGCATAGCGTAAAGAAGCACTATATTCGACGAACTGAATATTTCATTACAAGAACTGAGTAGAATATTGCAAGGTGACGGAAAAATTGTAGTCAATAACTTCCGCTCCAGACAGGAGCTGACGTTCGACTATCAGACACGACCGACAACATAATTGAATTTGCAGAGTTAAAAAATTGCATTTCTTGAACGCATACACAACACTTGAAGGGGTGTATCAGCGATGGAGAGTCGCAAATAACGTTGTCTACTGTAAATCGCCCGCGCGAGTTGCATCGTTACAATTTGACGCTCACAACATTGCACACTACAAACATTCTTAGTCTAGCACACACATTGGTGTTGACACAAATCTCAATATTCAAAATAAATAACGGTAAAAGTGTACGACAGAATGTTTGTATTTCTAAAGTGACTGCAAGCAAATCTGCCAACACAAGCTCTCACTTTATACCCTTTGTATATAAGACCAATATTGCAGCCACCTTTCCAGCGAAAAACCGAAAAAAAAACGTAAGTAGCCATCTCGTAGCCATCGCGTATAAAAAATGCTCTTTCCTTTAACAAAAGTCTTTCCAGCTTAAAGCCGCGGAAGAAGTCCTGCTTCTTATTCCAGCTGGCTGTGTAGTTTGGATTTGCATGCTCAATGACGGAAGGAAAAGTAGCCCGTATACGCTATGCCCGTAGCCACACGTTTGTTCTTCCTCTAACAGAGCAGTTCGGTGGATTCAGCTGAATCAAATAACAAGATAAATTACATTGGACAACGACGTTGGGTGCATGCGCTGAAAAATTGCAGTTACATTGCAAATAAGCTCTGCATGGCTCTCTAAAAAACTGTTTGCTGCTTTTCAAAAAAGCTGTTAGTTAATGGGTTTCACTGCCAAGAACTTCTAACAAATAAACTCCCAACGTTTCGCGAACTATAGTGTAAGCTTCCTCAGGGCGAATGTGACAAATTTTACGTGATATAGAACTGATATACAAAATAAATAAATTCTAGCAATGCCTCCAAAAAAAATTAAAGAATAATCGAAGGCCTTCAAAAAATTATCGGAATGAAGAATAATCAACTTTTCTTCTAAAATTCACCTGGGTTATTAATTTAAAAAATCTATTAAATCTTTACAATAAATAATTGTGATTCTTAAATTATCTGTCTATTTTTATAACATAATAACAAAATTCTATCTTTCTTGTCCCAACGTCTCAATCGATCCTTGGTGCTTCCTTGGTGCAGCTGCTTATTTTTATCATGCAAGGTGCCACTATGGATCCCCTTCATCGGTTGAATAAAATCATCTAGCTGTCATCTAGCTGTCATTCCCAAAAGTGATCTTTTTGAAGGTTCATTCAAATTATTTTAATTTGTACTACAAAAACTATTGATAAGATATCCTCATAACATACTTTGAACAAATATACAATTTGAACTTGTGACTTGCCTATCATTTTGTAATAAGGGTGCAATAGTGTCTAAAAAAGACATCCAGTTAGTTTGAAGAATATTAAAATCACGTCAAAAATACCTGCCTACTCGAGGACCCGAACCCCGGATGATACTAATCATATAGATTAAAATGACTCCCGAAATATCGTAAGCTGCGTAGTTCAGTGGTAGAGCAGGTGCCATATAAGCAAAAATGTCTGGGGTTCGAGTCCTCAGGCAGGTATTTTTGATGTGATTTTAATATTCTTCAAATTAATACTAGCCGTTTAAATAGCTTTCACTTTGTGATCCTTGTCACATCCAGTTTGTATTGGATACTCAAATGAGCCTATTTTGTATGTATAACTAAATCTTCCGCTGTAGTGAATGCGTACTTCAAAATCCCCCAAACAACCGTACACTGTGCAATTTGAAACTATAGCTTAAAATTATATGGAAAATGTAAAGATAGAATTGAAAAAAATGTACACTTCCTTTTTCAAACTACAACCAGCTCCTAAAGGTGCTTTGAACTTTGAGTATCAACCACGCATTATTACACAGAAATATCGCCAACATCAGAAGATTCGGGGTTCGGTTTTTTCTCTTTGTTTTAATTGCGATAGCAAATGCTATGGGCTTGGGCTGTGATCAGATCGCTAAACTGAACGCAGTTTGTTTTAGCATATGGCCATCGGCCAGTGGTGTCCAAAACCAACAGCAATCCGTATGCACGACTGCATTATTTTCGGTTGACATGCGTTCGAAATAAGAGCACCGGGACATTATTTTGAACTCTCTTAAAATTTCACTCCTATGTTGCACTCAGACATTACACTAACTTACAAAATATTAAACATACATCATGCACTTGTCAGGCTGTTCAAAAACTGCAACGTCCGGTCTTTCTCCTAAGCCAGTTAAGCACTTGCTTCGGTAAGGTTGATTTACCTTGAAGTAAATCAGAGCTCGTGATGTCTTACCTGCAGAAATCTAAGCGCACGAAGCCAGAAAAGTGCTTAAAGATGGTTGGAAACAAGTTCAGGGAAAGAAATAAGTCCACAATATTTAGGTCCTGTTTAAAGGCCTGCGCTAACACTTCAAAAGAAAATCGAAGCCTTTATAAGCGGATATAAAATGAAATGGACGTTTTTATATGACTACTACACAACAACTGTCTCATATTGTCAATTCCAAAAGATGAAGACATTTCTGTGAATTTTACCATGTGATTACAGCGATTTTCAGTTAACGACCGATGCAATTACGCCAGCACTTATAGCTCCCATGGACTGGGACTATCTTTTAAAAATTACAGTATTTCTCTAAACTCTTCTTCACAGGTCAGCAGTACGAAAAATTAAGTGAAGAGAAAGCTAATGTCAAGTTAAGTTGCTGTCTTCCGGAAACTACGGTGATAACCAATTAGTTGCATCTGTTTTTAGCTATAACCTCCAGACATCAAGTCAACCGTAGAACCGTAGAACCGTCGTAGAACCGATCCTAATCAGCTATTGAACATCCGAGTTTTTATAAACTTTGGCAAAAATGCTGAAACAGAGAACGCTTTCCGAGAGGTCGTGAATGGAGCATAGATTTAGTTAGGCTACTAAATAATGTGGACATCTATTCAATTCGTGGTTTTTGTTTAGCGTTCTTGCATTAAGGGGAACAATATTCTAATTTTATATCCATCCCGCGACGGCTGAGCGATCATTCTGGAAGGGGGCTGTATATTTGCCGCAGCAGGGACGAGCGGGGATGAGTAGGGAGTCGCAGGGAGTAGCTATCACTATTCCAGACACGCTCCCGCTGTGTTTGGGTTCCCGAAGGAACCGCAGAAGAGAGTTTCAGCTACCCCGTGGGTAAATGACAGCAACACGAGGAATGAAATGATGACGTCATTTCAACATTACCAACCACGGTAAGAGGGGTGATGACACCCACAAATGGAATTCTACATGTTAACCTTATAGTTTGAATCAAAAAGAGGGTGGTTTCTTGAAGGCATGCTTGGTTTTTGAATCGATTTAAATATTCGTTGCTTTTTAAATTTCCCGACGCAGTTTAATTATGAATAGTCGAGTCTTGTAAAAATGATGGTTATCCTATATGAAGCCCTCTGTGAGAATTAAGTTAGATTAAAAATTCCTTGCTTTCATGTTTGATGAAATTATAGTTTCAATTTTAACTTTTCAACACCTATTGCGAGATGAATACTTGAAATAAAGCTGCTTAATTTGAGAGCTGTCAAGAAAAGAAAAAAATACGAAAGGAAGCTGTATGGATAAAATCTTTTGCTCCAGTCAAAACACCGCTACACTTTAGCAACCGTCAGACAAATTATCACATCTTTAAACGCAGATTCAATTTATCACTATTTTATTTTCTGTTCCAGTAAGTGTCATTTTAACTGCTTTAGCGACGGGTTCAGTCTTTGAGACGAATCAAGTTCTAAATTATTTGTCCCAAAGAAGAGCGAATGCGGTGGGAGCAAAAACAAATTGGCTACATCTTGCCATGTCCATGGCAGCTTTATGAAATCTCTAGCTCAATAGGTTTGATTCCTTTGGAAGCCTGAGCGAAGAATTAACATCTGCGGGCACATTTTAGAATCGAGGCGCGAGTTTACACTTTTTAAACCCAAATTAGATTCTTGAACGGCAAACGGAAATTCTGTTAAAAAATGTAGGTGGCAAAGAGACCTTTTTTTATAGCAAAATGATAAAAAAAAAAGTGTCCTCCTATTTGACACTTTCAAGATTCAGCGGCAATTTCGGACTTGTATGGTATTGATTTGCAGTGTTTGTTTCGGCCCTGACCCGACCTGCGAAAGTTCGGGCTATTTGTTGTCAGCCAGCAGTATAGCAAACACGATCAGCTCGAGTAGCTATCTACTTTATCGATTACAGCTGATTTATTTTGACAGGTCTGCTGATGGCGATGTCATCGCCGCACGCAAAACCTCAAATCCTTCAAACCGAACATTACAATGTACTCCACGAAGTCACGTGACAAGGCCAGCTTGAAGCCACAACATTAGATATTGACTCTGTGAGCCACATAACCGAAGCACAAAATTAACTCAACTACTTTGGAAGGGAGAGTTTGAAATTGATATCTGCAGTTGACATTTTCAGTGGAAACAATGGACGGGAAAAGAAGTGGTTTGCTATTCGATTGAAATGGCGGTAAATCTTTGTTCCGTCCGTGGAAACGCATTGCATATCGAAAGCGAGGAAAGACGAAGGGGCTATAAATAATAACAAATTAAAAACACGGCTGACTGGTAAGTTCAGCGAGTCGGTTTGACGTGCTCATGGAATGGTCGAGAATGGCATGGAATGGAATGGAATGGAGTAGTTGTGGTGACAGGGACAGTGGGAAGGGCGGACAGCGTCGATGGCAGTCCGGGCAAGTTTTTTTTGTCGCAGCGCCACGCTTTTCGACGGCCATGAGTGGAAACTCGCGTTTGACAGTGACAAATTACACGGCGAATCGCGACGAACTTCCAAAAGTCGACAATGAGTTTTATTATTCATTGCCAACGAACCATAAGATCGGAAATGAAAGGGCAAAAGATTGTATTTTCTGGTCGTTAAATTTCAAATCAATGATGGTGAAAATCGAAATCATGGTTTATGCAAGGATAATCTGATATGGTGAAATAATAAATGCTATGAAATGAAATTCAATGAAATGAAAAAGCAGCCTACGAAAGAAAAACGTGTATATTCCATTTTACGAAACAATGCATTTTTATTTTATACCCAAATTCTCTTAATTTTTTTACAATTTGCACTGTTCTGTTTTAGTATACAATACACACACAAATAATATTTGCATACGTCGTAGGTGCTATAAATATGCGCAATCTCACTGTTCTGCGTGATTGTGAAACCAACAATTTGATAATTGGTAAACACAAACAAAATGTACACAAAAGTCTTTAAAGCTTTGCAATCAGTTAGACACAAAATTGTTGTTTTTGTCCAGCTGCCTCCTAAATAAAAGTGGTTCGCGAGTTGCACCAGAATGGCGGTGAATGTATAACTTGTATATGGTCCTCGTGCGCCGCTCTTGCAAAATGAGCCTGCACTCCACAGTGGTGTGATTCAGGGAACGATAAACACGGGACTCGAGTCGGAAGTTTGAAAAAGTTTTCACACACGAATATCGCTAATTACTCTAATAACCGTAATTAAGCACAGATATAACGTGAAGCGCTAGTGACGATGAATTTAAGTAGGCACAGGGCTACATTTTTAATGATAATCAGCATGTAATTTTCCAGAAAATTTAATCGGCGTCATCAGAGGGATCATGGAGGCAAGAGGCACGGTTATAGTTGTTCGCAGGGACTCCAAAATGATGGAAAATCTTCATATTTTGTATACTTCGCCTATCAACGCGGAAGATATAGTAATTCTTTTGCTTGGTATTTATAGTAATGGGAACGTATAGAAATGAACTAAATTTAGCACACGTGCTGGTGAGTTTTTTAGGCTGCCCTAAAATGTAGAAGTGATTGTATTTTTCGAGTGAGGTTTTAAGATTTTTACGAATCTCATGCTAAGATTTTGTAACTCCATTGAGGGTGAGTATAGGATACCCTTAAGTGTTCGTTGTTCGATACCTCCGATCTAATGGTCGATGCGTGTTAAAGATATAATTAGTATAAGCTACGTGAACTCGAAACAATAGGAGGTCAGCTTCGATTATTTCATTAAATGCGAATGAAAAGACGTGCGGGTTCGGGAAATGTGGGTGGAGGTAGGGGTGGGGGTGGGAGTGGAGAGATGGTAAGAGTTCGCGCCTTGATAATTGATTCGGGTCGCTGTAAGGGTGCCGTGTGCGAGTGCCATTGTTTGCGACGGAAGTTCAAGAAGAACTCGAAGCAAAATGGAATTAGAAGCCAGGAGGAAACAATGGGTTACTAAACACGATAAAGGTAAGTTCGCTAGGTTCGAAATGTCAAAGATGAAGCTTAGCACAATTGGCAGTCAAGGAGGTGCAATCCTTAAATTGTACCTCAGTGTTCATGACTAGGGGTTATCACCTAGGCGACGGGAATAATAAACACCTCACCCACGAAATGGCCGTTAGAAGGCCATGTGATTATTCCCGGGCGATGGATTACTACTGATCGAATCGCCGCTAACTCGAACTAAACATCAGACGTGCAAGCAATGAAGACCAGTTGATGGGAAGATACTCGTATTCGAGGTTCGGAGAATTCTTGCTCGGTTAATGGCGAGGAAATAGAACGTATAGTTCTCCGGGGAGAATGTGAAGAACGAGTTCTCTTTCCAGACGAGAAATTTATGGGTGCGGTAAAGGTGTGTAAAATAGTTGAATATCAAGCATTTGGAAACATTCAAGTGTCACACTTTGTGCATCCGTAAAATCCTCTATCGGAAAAAATATACATCTACATCGAATGTACTTTTATTTAGTACGATATTAAATTCAACGCCATAGAGAGAGTAAAGTAGGGTTATTGTTAGGGTGTCTACGTTGATGAAATGTATATTAGAGTGGCAAAAACTATATATCCACGATGCCAATAAGTCTATTTTCACTCTCAAACAATAGTACCTATAGCATATTCAACTAGAAAATTGCAACAGCAGCGTTCATTTCTCGTGGGCAAACTATGCCTAATTAAAAACAACCGTTTTTGCTTATTTGTGACATGGGTAGGTATTTGATTTAACATCCACCCTGACGGTAAATTTATACTCAGATAGACTAAATCACGTTCAGTTCGGAGAATGCGTGGAACAAGATATGTACAAGGGTGCGTATGGATGCATCGAGCACGCAAAGAGGGACGTGTAAACCACCCCTTAGCTACCTAGTCGACTATGAAGGAAAATCAGGGCACAAACAAAAATTAATCGCGTGTGGACGCATCAAAGGCAAAAAAATAGAAAGTGAAATACACTATGGAGAAAATTCGATATCGCCACGCAATACAATTTAATTATCTTTGTGCAAAGGAAAACAAATCGCCCGGCAATTCCACTGGAACGAAAAGAGATGAAAAACCGGTCTAAAATAAGAGATACAAAAACCTATATATTACAATGAATCACCGAGAAGGCAAGCAGGTTTAAGGAATATATTTATTTGGATGTATCCATGATAACCAGTCATAATGATAGGTGGTAAGGTTTATAAGCTATCCTTACACATTCTTTACATACCCATGCAAACACTAAAAAAACGTACAATAGTTCCATCAGCAGTTTCTCAAAAGTTCCCAGACTCCTATTTCCCGATTCTCAAAACACTACCAGACACTACCTTGTCAAGCGCAATCCAATCACACCTGCTCTGTTAAAAAAGGATTTTCTTCTATAATATTTTCATGTTACCTTCCTGCGACCACATCTCACAACATCTCTATTTATTTTACCATTCAACACTTTCTAACTACCGTTTCCTCTTAATAAGGTCATAGTTGGCACAGCCAATACAAAACAGAAAGTTGAGTAAGTAAAATTTTCTCAAGTTTTCTACGCGTTGGGCCACGTTGAACTTGTGCATTGTCTACAACTCCAAGTTTTATCGTGGAATCAGACGGCGGTGCGGCAAAGGTGAAGCATAAGTTTTGAAGCTCGAACAAGATTCAACTTTCCCCCGCAAATAGGATTGAAAATCTATGAATCACGCTGTAGGTTATCAAACCAGTTATAAGGTTTGGGTATTTTTAGCTCAGCTGATTATGAAAAGTCGTGAAAAGAAAAATAGCTTCCTAGTTAATGAAAAAAAGTTTGGTCATGTGATATATACGTATTAAGTAATTTAGGACGTATTTTTTTAGTTTGCATGTTTAACATTTTCATGGCGAGCTTTCACGCTGTAATAAATATTAAACTACAACATGCGGGTAAAAGTTCGCAAGATATATGCCCTCAAAAGTGCTAAATTAAATTTTGTGATACAGAATTATTAATAAATAAAGTCCTATGTACACGTACCTTAAGCCTACAGTAAAATTAATCAGCCTAGCCTATAGCAATCACATGCCTCAAAGCCCGTGACCGCAAAAAAGTACGCCCGCCACGGTTCCGTTAAAAGTTGAAAACCATGTGCCAAGTGCCAACACAAGTGACGCAAGCGTGTTGATCGGGGAAATTCTTTATTAGCTGTCGCGAAACTGTCAGCTCTTTTATTTCCTCGTCGATTGGCTCGCTTTTCTCCCCGACTGATTATTTATGCTCGTGCCGAATTGTGTCTTTGAAATCGGCTTGACGCATGCAATAGCCAATCACAGCACGAGTACGAAATGCGGCACGGATTCACTGTAACGCTTGACAGGTTTGCACCAGTGGCGGCCACTTGGTGGCGCGTAAATCTTTAGCAAACAGCGACTGCCATATAACCGTTTTCAGCCAATCACGACGCGTCAGCTAAGCCATGGATTAAGTTCGCTTTAGTTTCTCTCGCACTCTCTCTCTCTTTTTGTATTTTAACGCAGAGCACGTGAGCAGTAGAGTTAGGTGACAATCCGACTGCCAGAACAGTAACTACCAACTAGCTGCAAAATCTGTAGGCAGGAAATGCCCGTGAAGATAGCTTCACATCCAAGTTCATTAACGCGCCAGAGTTGGCTAAAAAATTACTATAAGCCGGTGGTTTTTGCTAAAAATTTACTCGCTGCCTAGTGGCATTGTTGTTTCTGGACAAAAATGTGCTTTTACTTTTCTTAAGGGCAATTTTTTGGCTCTGTAGGGTCACTTTTAAAAAAGACAGAATTTGTTATGCTGCTAAAAACGCAGTGACGCCAGAGGTGGTGTTTACGCTTCCATTGATACCCGATCGTACCAAAAGGATGAATACTTTGACATCGAAAGGCCTATCGCAACGTTAAATCATGACGTCACAGGTGCCCGCGGAAGAAAGCAAAGCGTTCTCGAACAACCATATAAATGACAGTCATAAAACTGACACAGGTCGCGGAAAATACGTGATAGGAACACAGAAAATCACGCACGCATTAGAATTTTCAGCCGAACACATTAAAGGCAAAACATTCACGAGAGACTTCCCAATTGGCACGTCTACTTTGTCAGCACGTCTGTCTTGTAATTGGGAGGTCTCAGATTCGATCCTCGTGTCTGGCTATCCTGGTTGTGGTTTTTCAGGATTTCTCACAAGCATTCCAGGATAGTTCCTCCACCAAAGCGGAGCGCTCGTCTCCTTACCCGCTCCCTTTCCCGAGCCCACCCAGTCAGCTTGGAAGCTCGTGTGGTCTGCCCGCAAAATATCATCGGACCGCATTCTTCTGTCTACTCGTGCCGTAAAATTACCCCGTTTCGCCACTGTTCGTCTTGCATGAATGCGCGTCCGTCAGTATGCCGTTGTCTGCATTGCTAATCAATGGCCAACGCTATCAGCGCACTACGCGGTCTCGTTCAAAAGTAGTTTTCAATGAATCCTCCACTTACGCCTAAATATCGAGGAAAGCCAATCAAATAGACTCAATAATAATCTCGATAGCGTCTCAAGTCTAGCCAGACGGGCCGAGCTCGAGAGTCGAGATGGAAGACGGAAGACGGGAATGCACCGCAAGCGATGCCCTCATTTCACGTGAGTACATGAGACCGTTCAACGAGAGGCGCGCATTCCAAATCAATTTCCTCCGTGCTTCGAGGATCGAGACGAGACTAGCTCCGAGTTTGATTCCCTGGACGATCGAGCTTAGCGATTAGTTTGCGAACCAATGCTGCTAATCCGACCGCACGAAGTTTCCTTGTTGGACACAGACATTTGTCATCATAAAACGTGGAAAACTCGCGAGCGCCACAGTGCTCTGTTTGCTTTGTTTTTCGTGCCTATTATTCTTTTTCGTTCGAATGAAAACTGAAAAGTGTTCAGGATGTTTTCACAGATGATTAGGTCTGCTCACTGAAATCCGTTCCCCAGCTGAGAACTACGCAAATATGAGATGGCGTAGAAAAAATGAGCGATGTAATAGATTTTTCATTTGGGATATAGTATAGGTATATAGAAGGGTACTATCCCCATCAAGTGTAAATTATGTTTCGAACAAAGGCATTACGGGGGTACAAAGTAAAAACTGAGAACAGAGGACGATATTTTTAAGTGGCGTTTTCGCACGTTGGTACCAACGGCAAAGGTAAAACGCGTTGCCAAGTTTTCGCAAGCAAACGCGAAATAATACATTGAATAAATCAAAATTCAGTATTCGTTTCAGCAAAGTTTTAAATAATACAAATCTAATTTGCATTAAGACGGTTTGCCGTTCTCCAACAGATCAAACAAAAGAATGGAATGCTAAATTAGACTACTTTACATTTTCATACTACGTTCACCCTATCTACTATACTAAACCATGGAATCGTTCCAACAGATTTGGAACTCATTTTATTCAAATGTGATATTGCTGTGTACCACAAGCTTTACCCAAACTCTCGAAATACAGTACCTAATTTACTTTCCAGTATATGGGGCGTAACAGTCCCGAGCCGACAAGAATTGTAGCATAATTGCGGTTTGAGCGAAAAGAAAGCTGCGTTCACTTAAATATTATGAATAATTGTCCGTAAAAGCAAAGAGTCTTGCGAGGATTTTGAAAGGATAGCTTGGTCTATGGAGGGGCGAATAAGGCACAATGGCATTTACGAAAATACTTTGCATAACATCTCTAAATATAGGCCTCTTCCTCCAAAGAACCCAAAATATCGATTAGATGGTAAATTACCCTGGTGTTACACCACAGGCGTTACCTTCCCGAATAAACTCTTTTGACTTGCAAACAGCCATGGTATCATTATAATAGCTAATAAACTGAACGCATTCAGATCTGTATAATAACGCTTCGCCGAAGAACATTTCAATGTAAAAAATGTTTAACAAAAGAAACAAGAAGTGAACAGAGAATTATGTGTTGTAACTTGTGTACTCACAGACAAAGTTCCTGTGAACCTATTCAATCCATTGGACTCTAAAACGAGTCGGCTTACCTGCAATCAAAGAAATGAATACACATTAGTTATCAACGATTATTACATGCGTGGTGAGGTCATGTAAAGGAAGCTCGACAGGACGCCAATATTTTTTCGAGCTTGAATGGGATGGAAGGTAGCAATTACTCTTCACTCTTGAAGGTGGATAATGACAGAATTATTATTATTGAAGGTTGGAGAGGAAGTTTTACCCCGTCTGTTACACTTAGTATAACTTACAAGTTTCAAGTGTCACCAAACGAGAAGACTATTTTTCAATAATGATGCTTTTACCGAAGATTGTTTTCTAACGCAATTACAAGTTGGCACTAATTTAATTGGCTCTATCACCTTCAGTATACGAGAATAGAACACATCATGTTCAAATTTGATTACACGGAAGGATAGTGTACGTTACAACGGGTACCAGCTGCATTTTGAAAAGCGTCTCTCTCAAATCTCTCTAGCTCAGAACTATTGCCTCAGAGCGGGCTGGCTCGTAAATAATGAAACAAGATGTCGTAATTCAATGAAGAAATAAATGACGAGCAGCACAGCGGGGAGGAAGACATGGCAAGGACTTGGAGCTGCCAACGACGTGCTGATGATCGGACACAGGTGCACTTTCCCGCGAAAACTGTATTATCCACCTAGGAACGAGATCAGCCAGGCTTCGAGGTTGCGCCCCGTTCGGTCGTCCGCCCGTGAATTACTTTTACTTACACTTGCAAGGATGAAGAAGACGCTTCGTAGCTACCGGAATAAAATTCAATTCGTCGCCAACAAGTTACCACGTATTGGTTGGCAAATTGAACCCCGCAAAAAGGGCGATTCACTCAGAGCGCGATGTATTGCGAAAAGATCAGACCGAATCGAACCGAGAAGAGACAGATAAATCGAAAACATAACGATGGGTAGCCGATTTTTACATTTTCTTGGTGCGGAGAATAAAAAAAAAAGGATGCGATGGGATATCTCTAGAAACACCACCGCCACCACCACCGCCACCGCCACCGCGAGCAGCGGGCAAAGATCGGGCTAACAAATGTTCATTTCCTCGTGACGCTCCGAGCAGGGTGTTAATCGGAAAACGCGTGGAAACTGACTTTTCATTCGAGTGTGATACGCATGGTAATATATCCAATAAAAGTTTTCCACTTCCGATTGCTTTAGGAAATATATTCGAGGCGTTCTTCTTTATAACACAAAAATCTATGATAATAAAGAATGAAAAATGGGAAAGCAATTTCCATGGACGCGCATTCAGGGCTGGCTAGCAGTCGTCTTGGCTTTTAGTGGCTGTTGTTTGGAGGGTAGGGTGGAATGCGGATTGATGGCTCGTGGGGGTCAATCTGTTGGAATGGCGAGCCGTGGTAAAGCAGTGAGCCGTGAATGACGAAGCGACTGCTGTTTCAGATTCCTCCCATGCACTCGCGCTCCCGGTCTTCCCGATCCCGAACCCGACCTCGCAGCAAGCTGCCGTCCGCCATGCCAAACTAGGCGCCCGAACCAGGCGGGGAAGTGATCGCATGTTGCTATTCGGCCGGAAAGGCAAAAGCACAAGGCGTTATGAAAGTATTAAGATTAATGAACACGTGTGCGGATCTGATATGATTTCGTGTCGTTCAGTCCAGGCGTGGCTTTCAATCATCCGAGCGTGAAACGAGCATCAGTGGAGGTGCCGGGTTTAAGCTTGCCGCGAAAATGGTTACCATAAAGAGGCCCATCGTTCCTAAATTTAAAGCAATTTTCTTTTTATTTCGTATCATGGCAACCACGTGTAGCGGCCATTTTGCTTGAGGTAAAAATACATTGCAGGGCTATGGGAAATCAGACCACTAATTATACTTGTGAACTGACAGTACATGCATTTGACTGAAATTACTGAAATTGAAACGGAATTTTTGTTGTTATTCAATACATTTTCCTGTGTCCCCGTGGAAACCAGTGACAAATGATAATTTGCATTAGTTTAACTTTTCTCTCTCACTGAAACAATGTAATAGTACAATTACCGTCACTTGAGCTATAAAAATGAAGACCAAATATTGGCTTTCATATGATTGCACTATAGGAAAGTATTTGGCCTCTCCAGGAAATCTGTCAACACCTCCTATCCGAAAGCAAATCATAAAATGGGTAGTTGCTGAACTGAGAGCAATATGCACGGAGATGCAAGTGTCGCATAGCACTTTATATACTGCACTCAATCCTAAAAGGTGTATATAGCTACTATAAAGAAAAAAAAAGTTGTACTTCTTCCGAAGAAAGAGCTTTTAAAAATCTGTTCTTGAAATGTAAGCGTGCCACCAGACCAATTGTATGGAAAGAGGTGACGTGTAAAGGCTTTAAATTATTTACGAGCACTATAAAGTTGTTCGTTGATGCGTTACCGGATGTGCATTGCTGTAAAACGGCTAAAATTTAGCATAATAGAATGCACAGCAATTACTTGGACTCACCAAACGGGCTATTTAAACTTATAATTGTTGCAATATAGGACAGCCATGATTGCTATTTGCTGCAGTAAATAGTTAATTCACAGCCCATCAAGATGAATCGCAAGAAGCGACCTACAACCGTAATACAATGTATAGGTGCCTAACTTTGAGTCCAACAGAATGAGGAAAGACAGTTCTTATCTTCTTAAATTTAATTTTCAAATTCAAATCCTTACCCACACAGAACATGCTGTGGTTCGTTTCGCGTACCTTCTCTCATAGCGAGAATTTCTTTCCGTGGATATCGCTCCGCGTATTTCTTTATATCCACGCTCTATTTTCACTTGATCTCCAAGCGACTCCTGCCCATCTTCCATGACGCTGCGCGCCCCGACCCGAGCTCGCACCCATTTCCATGCGAGCACGTGCTCGTGCAGTAACACCCCCTCCCTCCCTCCCTTCCCCCGCCTTTCGCGATTCCTTCTCGTCTCGTCGGCATTTTCATCGCGCGAAGGCGATTCCATTTCACGCCTTGCCTCCGCGGGTATTTCTCATCCCGACACACTTGCTCGCATGCCGACAGGCAGCCAGCGCCACACCGGCAGCGGCGGATGGATATTATAGTATGCACGAAGGTCACCGCCGTCTGAATGCAGAAATGCCACCATCTTGGTGTAGAAGCTACTCTTTACAAGAAGTTTAAGAGCTGTGTTTGACAGCTACACCAGCTAGTCCAAGATGGCGGCATATTATACATGTGTCTAGGTGGGAGTGCTCCATTGCCAGGTGGAATAATGTGACGTTTATTTGTTTCTTAAGAGGCTTAGGGAAAACACCTTAGACCTTGTACTACTCAGGTATTTGCTTGGGTACGTGGCTAGCGTATATCCTAAAAATAGGAGAAAAAAAAATAGTACATCGAGGAAAAGTAAATAGAATGACCTTATCTGACTAAAACTGGCGCACACATTTTGGTATTGACTTCGGCATATGATATTTCAAAAGAAATTTGTTTTTAAAATGTTTGGAAATTAATTCCAGAAAGGGTAAAATCATCAACGGACTACGATTTAGTCAGGCACCTCTATTTATCCTTTCTCAATACACCGATTTTTTCTGTATTTCATTTGCATTTTTAAGATATCTGGATATATCTTTATTTCTTCTTATCTCTATTTTCTCTTCTTCTCTATTTTCTCTTCTCTTTCTCTTCTTTCTCTTCTATTTCTCTTCTTTATCTCTATATCTTTTATTTCTTTTATATCTGGAGATATCTTTAAGATATCTGGTTTTCTGAGAAATGAATTTAATTCAGGTAAGTTAATTTTATTTATTTAATTTA
>QKMV01000801.1:0-19280 GCA_003287335.1 Lednia tumana
TATATACTATCCCTTAGCAGGGGGAAGGTTCACTTACGCCCTTTCATAAACCATTCCAAATTCTTAAATTTAATCTGAAAAGAAATGTGCAATATTGCACTGACTATGCGAACTGGTTGTTAATAGCAAATATGATCTTTGGCAAGGGAAAAGTAATAGATTCAATTATAGGCAGAAACGTACCGGTAGGTATGATACCTATTAATAAGTTTTTTTTGGTGCAATTTAGAAGCACGTATCACGAAGTATAAAATTATGCGATGTTCGTATATAAAAACCGATTTGAAGCAGTGCATTCAAGCAGTATAGTATTCACTATTCATGTTATCTACAACTGAGTCCTCACATTACTCGTGTTCGCTCCGTTGACATTTCACAAATCACGTAGAGCAACTTGACACATTATATGCAAAGAGTGTCATGTTTTCAGTCACGATCAAATACATTTGATAAGTTAGGTGCCTGATACTGAATCTTGTGTTTGTTTAGTCATAAGCCAAGGGTCACTTTGTTTTATCGACAAGGCTATGGATTAACGTTTTATCCTTGCAGATTAATAATACTACTATTTATTATGATTGCACGGAGCTGCACAGTAACACGTCTGAATACCTATAGGTATCAAATTTGATCGGAGCATCTCGTTTTGCTAAGTGTAATTATATAGCCCGGTTGGAAACAATGTATTTGTGTGTCTACCCGTGCCAGACTATTCGTCCAGCACCACACACATGCAAAGAATAGATAGTTAACACAATGCTTGTACAAAGCGGATCTACATTGTTTCTTTAATTCAATACACAACCCAAGTCCAATTTTTTAATTACAGGTGACAATTAGGTTTGTTCGCAAATATATCCTACTCGTGTTATAGTTTAGGAAGAAATGATAAACTAACATGTACAGCTGCGCTTGGTTAAGCTTACATGGGCCAAAGCCTAGTATCCGTTGCCCACCATCCGGCATACCTATCGAGCTGACAAGCCCGCGGTGTTGCGGTGTTTCACTATACCTTCGAGCAACAAAACAACCAACATCGTTTTTACTGTCAACAAACTTGCCCGCTCGAGAGTAATTACTTAACCGACGATTTTGTTTTTCGGCAATACGCCAGATACGGCATTGACTTTTCTTGTCAAATGTTGAAAGAACTTAGTGACAAAGTATGCGTGTAAAAAGTATCACCTGGTCGATGTAAGATAGGTACATATAGGTGCAAGCTCGCCGAAGCATCCGGTGACAGTGACAGTGACAGTGACAGTGACGGTGACCGGTGACGGTGTTGGTGTGCTGACAGTGGACACCGACCGGTTACCGGTTACCGGAACGGGTAATGAGATTAGCGCCGAAAAACACACAAAGCTCCCAATCCGGGCATATTAGTTAGGGCGCACACAACACAACATAACACTTCCGACGTAAAATATGTTTGCTTTTTTAAAAAGAGGAAACAGACTAAATATTTTGATCATTTAAAATGATACGTGTTTTGTTTTCTTTGTAACAGCCTACAGTTATAACGGCGTCTAAATTTCGACAAAATCGATCGCAGGTCATATACATAGAAACTAGTCCAGGTATTCGATTCGATAAAGTCGAATAGCCAGCGCAGCTTTCTTCCCCTATATTTATTTACAATAAATACAAAAAAAAAACAGCGAGTGTGTTACAATTTAAAGTTGGCGTTACTAATGTCGAGTGCCTGTATTCTGGTCTGAAAAAGCTGGCTAGCATATACCTCTATGGTACTATACCTATATGTCCTATACATTGCGCACTGGCTATGGCGTTGTAAAGGATAAGGTATAAGGTTGCCACGGGGTATGGGACGGCTACTTTCTAGGGAAATAACATCCACTTGCATGGATATCCACCCTCCATTACCCACTCGCACCCCCTTGACTACATGTAGAATACACCCCAAGTTTGTGCCATTCGACTAGCTAGCTGCTGGCTGCTGGCTGCTAGCTGCTAGCTGCTGGCTGCCAGCTTTTGCTAGCTGCATCGACTGGCGAAGGAAGACAGGCCAGGAGGGAAAGTATGCAACCCTTGTCACATGGTCCTCGTTCGCCCCATTGCTCTGGACAACGGTCCGTAACAATCTAATGTCCCCTGACTTCACTTCAAATACCCTTTACACTGCAGGAGAAAACTCAAATAGCCAACTATCTCTTACAGACTAGATACCTTTATGCTATACGGATGAGGATACACTGAGAAATGTCCATTACATCAAAAATAATGGCAACAGGGGAAGCCTTCAACTATCAAAAACGTGCCTTTCTGCATGATACTGAGAGAGATGGTTCTTTTAATTCGAAAACATTCGACAGAGTTGTGTATCCTAACAAATGACAGGACGTGTGATTAGAAATAGATGTTTGAATACTTTTGTAGACTCATTGTCGTATCCTCTAATGTTAGTACTTTTTTTTTTTAATTTCCTTAATGATCATGAATTGCATAACATAGTATAGCCACCTTCACGTTCAGAATTTCCACTCAAGATTATAAAACCATTAACCGTTAGATAAAAATATTGTCTTAAACTGAACGCATTTTTTTCTTAGCGAACGCAAATTTGTTTCAGATAACAGTTTAAAAGGTATTGCCTTTGACATGGGTATAGTCACATGGGCATTGCGAACTCCAATAACGTGTAATGCTCGAAGAAAAGCCAGACAATTTTCCTACGAGAATTGGAAGGCGCTGGGAAACAACAGAAAAGCCCATTAATTTTACTTTGAAACTTCCAGCCCCCAATACTAATAATTCACCCTTAGTTGCAGAGCGGCGGCTAGCAGAAGATGCTCGGCACGAGACAAGGTGTAGTAGGTGTAGACTTTTATTCCAGTCGACGCGAGTCACAAATCAACCCCCCCTTCGTGCCCCTCACCACCCACCCCCGGCCAGCGATCCACCCCCATTACACCCCCGCTGCTGCACCCTGATTGGTTGAATCGAATTCCCAGCTTAAGATTGTATTTTTAGTTGAAATACGATAGTGATTGCCTTGGCTGCAATTAGATGAGATGTCTCCGAGCGAATATACCGAGACAGGATCGATAATCGATACCCTCTGGTAATTAAAACAATCGGCAACAGCACAGAAATGCTTCCTGCTTGCTGGATGTATTAGTAATGTCATCATTTTCCAACGTGAATTCATTACCTTGTCTCTTACAGTCAGACTGCTAGCTAGTGCCATGCCCCTATTCGCGCAAAGTAGGTATAAAGTTATTAAAATGCATATTAAACTGCACATGCCATACCACGGAGCATCCGTATTTCATCTGCAGCATTCCCATTCTATGCGCTCTGAATATTTTTACAAGAAGTTTAATTGGAATAAATACCCTGGCTGCCCCCAAATCGAGCATGCACAGGGCATGGGGGGCATGGGGAGCGTGGGGAGCGGACGACGGAGCAGATAGCTCCTTGTATAGCCTCGCTGCCTGCAGCAATTGTTCAACCCTTTCGAAAATTTCCACCCCTTTTCATTTCAACCCCTTTGGCATTAAATTATTCCAGCCAAATCTGCATATGACATTAATGGTATCCCACAAACTGCTGCACCCTTAAATCGACCAATAGCAAATCCCCCATACAATTTAACGACCAATAGAAAATCCCAATACATGGCCACAAACCCATTTCGAGTCTGATGTGCGAGAAATAGCAATTAGCCAGTTAGTGCAGTTAGTACAGTCTGCATACTATGAGTTTGTACATTCAGTACAGGCAGTAGAGTCAGTAGAGTTCGTAGAGATAATACAGTTAGTACCTGCTCTGGTTCTTCCTATGTGTAAAACGAGAAGCAAAGCTTAACACCTGAAAGTCATGTCATGTCATGAATGCCACGCCAGCTAGCTACGTACACTACAATGTACGTTCGTAAAATACGGTACGTACCACAACATATAAGAGGTGCTGCATTGCTGCAACATGGCCAGCCACTATAGCCTCAAACACTCCGTGGTACTTGGGTATTAACGAGCGAAAAATGTGGAAAAAAGGTGTAATATTATATTATCCTACTGCACATTATTTTGAGTGAATAGCGGACGTTTACTTCTGAGTTAATTAAGGCGGCAATAATTTAAACTGCTTCATCACACCTTAGCGTGGTCAAATATTTCAACTCCCAACGAGCAAAATTATCATTAACGTTATGATCCATCTTAAAACGTAAAAGGCCGAAATATGCATATAGGTATAACTTTGTGTATAAAGCAGCTCCGTAACTATAAACCCTCATTGGACTATCGCGGTCTCCGTCTATAATCAAATAAGCAACGTTATAACGCGTAATCCGCATCGCTCCATCTCCTGCTCTTTCTCAGTCTCTCGTACTCTCCTCTCCCTTTATCTTATAATGTAGTTAATGTAAGAGTGAAAACGGTGATAAACTTTAAGTATATGGTTACTATAAGCCTTCGCGTTAGGCTCTTAACCTAAGTTTAACTTTAGTTTAAGTGTAACTTAGAGTTACCATAACTAGCTTAAATGGTACATGCACATAATATACACATCGCATACCACCTCTATAGTATCTGCCATTAATAAGCGATAGGCTTGGGCATATTAAATGGATTTACTTTAAGATGCTTATAACGCAAACAAAAGGGAGCAAATTGATTCGGAATAAAGTGATAGCGCAGACGAGGGTTTCTCCGCCCTTGTCATTTGCAGAAATCTAGGGGCTGCTGTCACGAGTAAAAAGTCAGTCGTACTACTTTCTTAATCAAAATTGGACAACTATGAATAAGTTCCAAAAGTGATATTATTTTTTTTTAAGTTTACTGCGCCGAGAAATTCAGCATCGCTATGAGAAATTAGGAACTGAGTTTACTGAAATCCATTGTAATTAAGTTTTCGCAATTAAAACGGAGAAGAGTGGTAGAGGGGCTGGGAAGAGAAGAAGGGTGCCGGGTTCATTAGGGGTACAAGAACAAAGAATGTAATTAATAAAGAATGCCATCCAATGAACATTAACTGGAGTCGAATGAGAGCGATTTCTCAAAGATGTGGGTGGGGCAGTTGAAACAAAACTTGCGCAAGATATTTATAATTTTCGTTAATGAATACTTAACGCTAATTTATTCAAAAAGCGAGCGACGAGTCAAAAAAGTGTGTAGAATTAAGTCTCGTCTGTCTCTCCGGGCATTGACTATTTGATACCATCATATTTGGTTGTTCGGTAATTTCAAGGTGGGCCACTTTGCCGGAATATACGGGAGCTTGCAAGTTTGATGACATTTTTACACAGGAAGGAGCTATCAACGCGCGATTTATTCAGCTAGCTTACTAGCTTAGTACAGGTTCCTCCGGCTCCGAGCAAATAACGGTATTGTCAAATAAGTACAGAAAACACATTATGAGGGGCCCTCTAAATAGAGGCAGGTGAGCTGGCAATTAGATGCAATTTTTGAACATGCCAAAAATATCGTGTAAACTGTAAACGAAGTTAGGTCCATTAATGAGGGTATTTAGTAAAAATTAAAACTTCTTGTTAAAATAACTCGAAAAATTTGTTCACATGTTCGCTATCCGTGAACGCATGTGTGTTATTTTCGATTTCGGTCGAGCGGGCCCAAGCGACAAAGCGACTAACAAGTTGCTGGCATTTACGTATCAAGCTATGCCGGTATGTTATGTTAGGTTACGTTACGTTACATTACGTCCATACGTATATACGTACATGGCATAGTACCCATACCAAATATGGTAGAACTATATTCTCCCGGCGATAATATGCAGAAATGCAATTTAATTCCAGCTCACCATGGATTCCATAAATCGTAGTTAAAATCGAATGGCCTGGGCAGTCCAGAACGGACGCTCTGTGGACCTCAGCATGCATAACAGAGATAGGCCGACTCGCGTGGTATAGGCTAGTGCCAAAGAAACTTGACACTCCCGGGACAGAAACAGAAACAGAAACCCTCTGCCTACCCTTCCCATCCCGGAAAACTATGAGCAAGCTCCCAAAACGAAGCCATATACGCAGAGTAAAATAGCCATGAAATACGACTTCCTAATACCTCGTTCTATCTCGTATTAGGACTCGTTCTAACCCTACACCCTGGCTCAACTCTCAACGTCATGGTATGGAAATGTCAAGTTTCAGAATCGACGAGTATACAAATTCATATGTGGATTAACGTAGATAAATTGGTGGTGCATACAGAGAGCACTTCGGGGTATTCCTCCTCCCATCATGGGGCAGATAACTGTGCAAACGACCTCCTTTTTTACCAACTGGGCAAGCGCATTGTTATAGCAGGGTACGGTGTACTGGGTACGGTGTACGATGTACGCTGTACACTAATGCTATTTCACCACCCTTTGGGAAATTCAGTGCTAATATAGTAGATTTGTTATTATTATGCTATATTACATGTGGGATGTTTAAAATGTTTAGGGAATAAACGTATTTATTTATGTCTAACATGTTTCACGAATCACGATGAGATATTGTGATCGGTTGGCAAAGCTGCGACATGAATTATTTCTGTGTGCTGCATGGTTCGAAAAGATTTTAACAAAGGCATCGTTTATTTCAGTTCGAACTTTTAAGCGCATTTTAATAAGCTCGATACATCTTGTGTGATTGTAATAAGGTGCACAGTATTCCAAAAGGCGATTCAGTAATATTTCAGTCACTAACAAGGAAATGTTCCTATTTGTAAAAGCTTTGTTCAATTGCGCTTGTGGCCACTCAATGATTTGCAACTTTCAATACACGGCAATTCAATATTCCAAGACTGAATTGTTTTGTACAGAACGGTTCGCAGTTCAATTGCAATGTATTGTCTACTCTCTGTCTCCCCAGCATTCATTCAAATATATAAACGCTTACTTTTTTCTTTATTTTAGTGCAAGTGAAAAAAAAGCAGTCCAAGCTGGCTTGATGATTGATTATCCCTACTTATGAGCAATTCACAGTTAAGTATTGAATGTAATGCTGAGTATAGAATATCGTAACGGAGGAAGAACTATTTTACGACTTTTAGTACAGGTAGGTAGGCACACATACTGTTTCTGACTTTTATGACCAAAGTCGTAACATTTCCTTCACCCTTGCTGCATAATATTCCTTTGATGGACCGAAATGGCCAGTGATACAATGCAGCTATAGTAAACAATATTTTTCTAGCATCACCATTTTAGTATCAATAATTTGTCACAAAACTATACTTAGCAATCTTAGAATGATCTCAGGGTCATTTTTAATCTTTATTGCTAAGCAATATAAATTATTCTTCCCATAACGATTACATTATTACGCTGAAAAACTTCCCACAGCATTACTCTTCGTCACTTCGCAAATAAACCACGAACCGCAAGGACGAAATGCATCTGGTCTCGCAAAATGCACTCAGATTTTTGCGATAACTTACGTACGTTTTCAACATTCTGATCATCAGATATTAGAGTTGTAACGGACACGGTCCGCTATATATTGGTTTTTCAGGATCCTTGATTGAAAATATTTGATAAGATCAATGTTATTTTCCTCCTCATACATTGGCCGTCCCCTCCCAAGATATTTTCCAATAAATATCATTTACTTTATGTGGCTGTCGCGAACAGTTTTTGATAATGTCTACATTATGGATTGTCACGAGTCCTCTCCTCTCTGTAAGAGGACTCTTCTGTACATCTGGCATTGCATTCCCGGGCCAGCCAAGCAAGAGGTCTACCACATGTGGCGGTAGGGTAGCCTACTATACCATCTACCATCTACTATCTACCATATACCATCTACCATCTATCATTTACCATCTATCATGTACTATGTACCGTCTACCATGTACCGTCTACCATTTACCATATAAGATACACCGTGTATCGTATAGCTTGTACCGTGTACCGTATACCGTTTACCATATACCGTATACCGTACACCACGTACCGTATACCATGTACCATATATCATTTACCATCTACCATGTACTATGTACCGTCTACCATGTTCCGTCTACCATTTACCATATAAGATACACCGTGTATCGTATAGCTTGTACCGTGTACCGTATACCGTTTACCATATACCGTATACCGTACACCACGTACCGTATACCATGTACCATATACCATGCACCGTATAGCATGTACCATGTACCGTATACCATGGGGGTATAGTATAGCACAGAATAGCATGAGCCACCATATTGATCGGCACTCCTTCAGTTCTTGCTCCCACTCCCACTCCCCATCACCCTTCCCCGCCCCTTAAAAACCACCCCAGCCACCCAGCCACCCACCACCCCTTTCAGCCATGCTAGTCTCACGCTCACCCTTACCAAGTCCCAGAAATATTTTCGTCGTCACCTCCACATTACGAAATCCTAGCCCCTGTGAATGAAGACGAGAGGACGATTTTCGGAGCAAAGAAATGTTGGGTTGTCGAGATTTCTGATCGCAAGTGAGAAAGTCTACATATTTCTCTGACGGCTTTGTTTTCATGGCAACATAGCTGAAGCAGCTATGTTTTGAGATCCATTAAAACTATACATGTTCTTTCCGTACACCAAATAGCGGTAGCTTGGAATTGAGAAGTTCTCTTTTGGTGAGTTTTTCGAGGCATGAGGACACATGCTTGCACGATGCACTTTCGCAGGCTTCGAAGTCAAACCAAAAAGCTGACTTATATGCTACGCTTGGAAACCATTTGAACATCGTTAAGTGTTGTTATTAATGCAGGCCAAGAATCGTGATTCATTTGACCGTGGCATTTAGTGCAGGTGCCAAAAGAAGTTGGCACCTCTGTTTATATTGCAAACTAATGTTCGGCTGTGGACAGATCACAACCAATTGCAACCGCAGGGAGCGATGAAAATGAAGTGCACTTTGCCTCGCAAAGTTAAGCAATAAGTCAACTGGGTCAAAAACATAACCAGATCTATAAAAACATAAAATCTTACTTTAAAACGATAGGCAGAATAACTCTTTATAATAAACAAAGCAATTCGTACAAATCCAAATGGTGGCCATAACAAAAGCAAAAGTATCTTATTGTAGGCAATTCTGAAGCCGTAAAATAAAACTAAAAATGTGTTTTACCATGAAAACGCCGCCATTTTCATGGCATGGTTATTTTCTACAAATGGCAGCACATTTTCTTGAAATGGACATAGAAATTGGCCTATATAAAGCTATTGTACTACGTAGGGCACGAATCGCCCCCAGCCCAGCCCAGCTCAGCCCAGCCCAGCCCAGCCCAGCTCAGAACCAAGCTCGCGCTAACTTCCATCATTTTCAATGCTCATAGATACTAGGAAAAAAGAGTTGATAAACTTAAATGATAAAAGATTATGTGCTATACAAGTAGAGCATTTGAATGTGAATGGAACGTTTTATACTAACGGCAACTTGGTAATAATCATATGAAATAGGAGTCGCGGAGATTATTTGTTTTTGAACTTGTAAGGAGCATAGCAGAGCAGAGCAACAATATTCTGAAGTTTCGTCTGTGTGTAATGTATCGAATGTGTTACTTCCAGCGTTACTCGTAACGAACAAACACGAGAAGGAAACAAAAAACAGACACATCTCAAATGATTTCTTTTCTGAAATAATTTTAGAAATGTCTGTTGTATGCATAAAGTTTGTAATTTTAATAATCTTTCAGGCTTTAAGCTTTAATAAGCTTTCAAGTAAAATAAAAACAAATATGTCCATCTTACATCCTGAGGCTGTAATAGAATAAGGTAATAATCTACCCAGTTGTTCCTGTCTGTACCCAAAGCTAGTTAAGATAATTGCATAATGCAACAACTGAAATGCGCTGCGATTGTTTATGATGACAAGCTCGATTAAGACGCGTCCACAAGTCTGGCACCAGTAATTCAGCCACAGGTGTGCACATAATCAACTAATTCAGCACATTTCCTTCACTTCATTCTGCACCTAACTGCGCAGGTAACTAGATCTGTGTTGTCTCAACCATTTTGCTATAATATTCTAATTAGATGGATAATGCAAAATAATCTGCTAGCAGCAATTGAGGTGTTGTGTTGGTCAGTGGAAGTTGTGCTTGTTGTCTAATTAAGTTGCTACCGCCTGAACAGACCAGCCACCTGGATGGCCTAGACGTTGATGCAGCCACAAGTGCAAGTACAAGTGCAGTGAAATGATCAAATGTGCAGTAATGCAGCGCGATGCGATGCATTGCCAAGCATCAAGTGAGTTGTACCACAGTAGCTCTCTCGCCCAAGTTGTGATAGGTCAGTCCAGAAGCTTGCTTTGCTTGCTTGCTTGCTTTCTTGCTTGCTTGCTTGCTTGCTTGCTTGTTTGCTTGCTTGCTTGCTGTACACTATCAGTGTGAATATAAACCAACTATAAATGTAACTATATGGGCTATATTCTTTAAATGATGGCTCTAAAAAAACTATAAACTTAATTTAAGGATCTATTTGAGCAGCATATAAAGCTTATCATCACGTAATAAAGGCCAACAAAAAATCTATAGGCCCCAATATTAGGAATACTAACATTTACTTATCGTTATGTGTCATACATTTCTAGTTTTTATTCGAAAAAAAAACGCTCCAGTAAATTTAAACTACTTTTTTCAGAAAAAAGTCACATGATTATGCAGAACAAGAAATTGAGTCGATATTTTGTCAAACACTTTCTTTGTAGTGGTATAATTGCCGATAGTGTTCTTGGTCCGATATAATCATCTCTAGGACAGGTCCATGTATGTAAAATATGAATGGATCAATGAGGTTAAGCTATGGTTTAGCTCATTACAAGCCTATGTCAGTGTTTATGACACATCGAGTTTATATGGCTGGGGTATGCCCGCTTTATGGGTTCTACGTGGCCATAAGGCATAAACTAGCCTACACTTTTAAATGGCCATTAGAGCACAAATTCGCTGAAGGTAACTCGCCCTGTCCCTGGCCCTGGCGTCGGCTTCGGCTGCAGCTCTGATGCGGTACGCGCTCGTTTTATGCCAAGATAAACATTTAAATCATCACAAAGATCAATTCCAAAATCATTGAATTATTGAAGCAGTCATGAAGATCTAGCATGCCACCAAACCAATTACGCAAGAGAAACTCATTGAGCATGAGTAGCCGAATGGATAATGCTCTTAGACCTGACAGAATGTTCACGAAGCAGATTTGAAAAAATTGTGAAATTTTCGAACGTTCATAGTAGCGTCAAATCGGTAACGTTTGTATCAAAGCTTTCTATCCATACGGTTAAGGTTAACCCTATTGTATATGGTACACAGAAAATCAAGGTTCAAGCTCACATCTTGGCCGGACCAAAGTAGCTGAAGAGAAGCTGAAGGGTAACGCTCTTTGGTAAAGATAGGAACCTACCACTAACCTAAGACCAACTTATAGTATAGGTACAATCTTTTATAAAGCTGTTAAGCAGGTGAGAAAGATTTAAATAAGGGTATATGAATGGCATAACAACAGCTATAGGTCGACCAGTCTGGTTATGTAAGGTAAGCTAAGGTTAGGTTAGGTTAGGTATATGTGATGGTTTGAGTGCATATGGATAGGGTGCATCCGATGAACCAAAAGATCCCATATGCTAGCTTTGTGTCTGGGTGATTAATAATTTACTAGTAAATCTGAAACTTTGTCAACCAAGAAGGCAAGAAGACAGAGAGACAAGTTGAGGCAATATAATATTGTGTGGATGTGTACGGTATGATATGGTATGGTAAAATGTCTCGATGCGCTGTATACGCATTGCATGAGTTTATGCTGCAGCAATATTCGGTGCATTGCATGATTGTTCAATGTTGATAGTGAGAGTGTGCCAATAGAAGAAAGGGTTGGTATCGCAAATTGCAACACATATCATCTTACCAAGATAGTAAAGAGTGGCCTTATTGTATATGTCTCTGTATAACGTTACATAATATAACTAAATCCTCTATATGCATGCTAGGTACTATTAGAATTTTTTATTTATACCTTACTATATAATTATCATCTCTATATACCTACATAAACTGCGCGAACGGCGGTATTCAATATTAAAAAGTGTGTGATATAGAGTTCTTTTAGGGCATGAAAGTGCTAATACAGTCCAAGCATAATGTTACCTTGCAGCTGTACTGTTGTCGGTGCAGCTCAAAAATCGTGTACGCCTTTGTAATAGATAACACTGTAGGTATGCAAGCCGATAGGTTGTAGGTATCATGCATTCCACTATAGCCATTTCTGGCCGGCCTACCCTCAACAATAAGAGTTAAATCTTGTCTTTGCTTTCCTATCTTTTTAAAGTGGTTTTTCTTTCGTCCATTTTGCTTGAGGTTCATCTTTTCAGGGATGCCCAAGCAATCGAATGTTAGTAAAAGTTGGTACTATATGGCTTGTTTAATAATTTGCTTACCATTAATATCACTGAAGATTTAGTTACATGATTTATGACATTTAATTTTTACGACCTATAGTTTTCCTTGAGACATCTAAGTTCAATTGTTTGTTAAAGCAATCGAGAAATTGCAAAACGCTAAACATGGTCTGTAACATCATTTTAATGGTACACATTCAAACCAATTGAAGAAACGCAACATTCAGGGGTAAAATTTTGAATTAAATGTATCGTACAGCAAGACTTATTTATGGCTTTAATCATGGCGTTAGTAAAATTTAATCGGAGTAGATTTTATTCACCCCTGAGTTCCCTCTAGCTCTGCCTGTAATTTATTCTCGTGAGCTGAGCTGATAGCATGAAGAGAAAAACCTCCTCCTGAAGCGACGATAAAATATGCTGAAGACAGCCAAGTGCTAGTGTACAGTCTTGATCAAAAACAGCAACAGAGGAAATAACATTTTGATTGAGAAAAAAAACACTATATAGCCAAAAACACTGCTATCCGATTGATCGTTGGTACTACAAGACAATGCTTGAATATTTACCAAAGATTAACAAAATTACTCGCTGGCAAGGTTGTAATTTCAAAGTGCTACGAATGAGAAGTGTACGTATCCTATCCACTAAACTTTATAGGTCTTCATATTCTTGTAAACATAAAGATTCCCAGAAGCACGCTTACAAAAATTATGTTGCACGAAGGGTAAAAACTGTTGGGTGGCCAAAATCACGTAAGAAAAGAAGAGAAAGTTGTGCGGCAAAAGAAAGGGTGATTTCTCATGCTTAAAGAGACGCAAAGCCCAATGCTGCGACAATTGAAGCACAAGGCAAAATCCGTGAAAGACTGTCCACATGTTCAAGCGACCATAGTTAGTATCAGAAGCAAACTTTCAAATTCAGAGTGTTACAAACAAAACTGTTATCACACGGATGGGACTAATTTCTATTTTATACTTTTAATCAAACCGAGGACAGCTTCGAATAATAAGTGTGGTAATCGAAACTGAAAGTGCTAGTAGACAATAAGGAAATCTAGTTGGTTGACATTATAGGTGCCATCAAAATGCAAGATGGTCCTGCATCCGTGATGCAACGTTGACATTTTGGCCTACTCCTGTCCTCTGAATAACACTGCCACTTTTCGAGTGTTGGCTTTCGGCTCATGCAAAGGGTATGGTTATATAGTGGCTACTAGAGTTGACCGAATGTGACCCAGACAAATTAAGCGCAAATTGTGGTCAAGGACACGCTTTTATATAAGTTACGTCAAATAATTTGGTGCTGTCAACTACCTAATAGCACACGACTTGAGTATCCTTTTTGCATCTCCATAAAAGTATTCTACTCATAGGTTCTCAATAGCGTAGGTATACGAACAATAATATCACAGCAAGCGTACCCGTCGTTGAGCCACTATTTTCCCGCCAATAATTCCATTTCGAATATAGCGTCGTATTCGTGGGAACAAAACCTTCTTCGGAACAACAATGGATTCTTGCAATAATGGTTAACGTCGTAACCATGGAATCGCATTAAAAATTTGTCCTGGGCAGAAGATAAAAAGCGTCCGAAAAAAACACTTTCGCTTGGGATGAGGAGATGTTTGCATTTTTCGAGACATGCTTGCTACCCCAGCTCTCCACGTGCCTTTTGCAGGCTTCCAACTCGCCAAGAAGTGGACGAACATTCCCGGACATACACATATACTTCCTTTGCTTTTATAAATAGAAATGTAAAATTGAAATATTTCCTTTGATAGACACTGCAGTGCTATTGAAAAGCATGCTCGTTGCGGTAGTGTTTGAAAAAGTGACCATGTTTTGCTGTTGATATCCCAAAGCTGTCCGGTAGGTTTTAGTTTGCACTGTGCAACTACAGATGCAGCGTGAGAAAACGTCGCAGCATGGATGCTTGTCACTAGTGGGTTTGAGCCAGTTTGGACCATGCGAGCGATGCGTGGCGATGCGATGCGATACGATACGTTGTGATGCGATGCGATACGATGCGCCAAATTGTCACAGGAAAAATATTGTCATGGATGTTTGTGAAGAAACTCCCAAAAACTCCTAAATTGTTTTATGATTTAGTTTAGGGATCTTTATGATTTATAGGTTACCTAACTAGGGATATTTGAGTAGGTTACTGCATTGGCAGCAACTAAAGGTGCCAACAATTGAATTATGCTAGACCCAAGACTCGTTCAGTTTGAATCAGAAACGTGGCATGCAATATCCAGTATGTTTAATATAATAATTCCCATACCTTCCAAGTAATTAAAAGTTCCTACAGCACTTTTTGATCACGCAGTGTGGATTTTTTTAAAAAGAAAAACGACCAAAATGTCTGAAGTAGCTATTGCCAAGAAACATATTTACAGCCACTTTCGCAGACATTTGTCGTTCCGAATTAACTCTGATCAGATTCTGACCAGAAATCGTGCCACTTTAGTTGATGAGACAGTATATTAAATGAAGATCGGTGCAGCACGCAAGTTTATCAATAATTGTCCAGCTCAGGCGATAGTATACTATCTTCGATACGGAAAAGATGAAGACAGACTTTCTTTGCTGAATGATGATAATGAAAGACTGAAAGCATCATTTATTGAAAATCGATCTATTTAAAATATTTACTTTCGTCATTTCATTACTGAAGTGAGACGTGTAACGTAATTAATAATTTTACCTAATTGTGTCTTCCAGTAAACTTCAACGAGTCTATTGTTCGCAAATAGTGTTGTAAATATTTCAATTAGGTATACCTGTGAAAATAAAAGCTAAACAGGCATGCAAACAGCACTTCGATCCACACTTCGTCTATTATGATCATGGAAAATTGTTTGATTAAATACTAGTTATTCTAATAAATAAGTAAAAATGATGTAATTACTTGGAATAATCTGGAACTCACCACATACGACTCGATCAAAGGGGCTCATCCAATCTGTGTGAAGAAAATTAGAAGAAAATATACAAGTTATGTACAATATTAATCATTGTCATCTATCAATAATCATTTTGGTATGCCAAATAATTAAGTATTAATGGCACGTTATTTCAGTCTTTGATTGGTGCAATTACTTACAAAGAAAATATTTAAGGAAGCAGGAGCAAAGTTCAGGACCTTACTGTTTGGATAGGGCTGTTGGGATACCAAGGAAATCCATTAGTATAAGTGTGTTTATATATATAAACAATACGCATTAAATAATAAACATAAAACATTGCGTATGGGCGAATTACTGGAATGCCAAACGCGGTGTGGCCGCACAAAGGAACGCATTGAATTGAAAAACGCACATTAGTCATTAGTAGTAACAAACTAGAAACTACAAAGTATCGAAGAAATATTAAGTTAATGGGTGGTCTTTCATTACCCCCATAAATAATGAACTACTCGAGACCAATGTATACAATGAGCTCAAGTGCAAGCGCAAGCGCAAGCGCAAGAGCAAGAGCACAACGGTTCAATTCCACTGACGAGTGTAAAAATATTTTGAAACAATTTGCAACTAAGGAGCACGTCTTTGTGTGGCCGTTAAACTACTATGAACATTAGAGCTTGTTTGGTTGGTAACCAACTATTGAAGATATTTTAAGATGGAAACAGTAAAATTAGAAGTAACATTTAGTGCCAATAACACCAATGTGGGTTATGTGTGGGAAATGTTTTGTATGTGACCATTTTGTTGGTCTCTGCTTTGACACTCCAAAACGTTGATTTGAATTGAGTTGAGAGAAAATAGAGCTGTGTTTAAAGAAACGGACGCTTGTGATAGATAAAATGCACCTCGACAGGTATCAGTCGTGTTGCATCTATTTCTTAGCTAATACGATATTTTCCTTGTTAAAACTGTAAGTACAGACTTGAAAACTTGTAGGCACTTGACTCAAATTGACAGCAAACAATCACAGAACATCACAGAAATGTCACGAGGGATTCCGTGAAATTATCGTGGATGGAATCAAGTGACGAAAATACTTCATTCGCTATTATTTATTATTCGAGTTAAGCCTGATGTTAACACTTTCAAACGTAAAATTGTAAATAGCTGTTAAAAAAAATCTAGTCTCTTGTGAAAAACGCAGAGCAGATCATTTCTAACAAGGTCGTCAAACAAACTTCTTTTAAGTATTTGAAATGCGGCAAAATGAAACAAACAGTTTATACAAGAAGAAACAAGTAGATAGAGGTGGGTCTGCCACCCATTCGAAACGGGAGTCGAGGCACGGGATCCGACGGCGCGGGCTTCACTTTTCTCTCAACTTACTCGATTTAGGATCGTTTCATCTCTCACCGTGAGCACGGGTCAAACATTTCATCAAAACATTTCATAGCCTACTTTCCGTGGGTTTCGTGTCGACTCACAAAATAGCCTAAAGAAAGTCTGTTTTCCCTGCTGTCGGGTTCCAGCTCCTGCTCCGTTTCAGAAAGATTTGCGAAAGGTACGAACGTCGAGCGGACCCAAGGTGCAAGACAGACAAATACATTGACTGCACAACTGAACGGCCATTTCGTGAACAAGTTCAACTTATGAAGCTCCATTAGGATAGTTCGCGAATCAAACAAGATTTACTCACGATATCACCGGACAATAAATTCATCACTTGAACAAAAATAATGATTCAAAACTTCTGAGTATTGATAAAAATAGGAAATCTTTTAAGTCAAAGTTCAAAATATAAAGATATGCAAATGCTATAAATAACTAATGAACCATTAGAAATCTATAAAACTCGCATTAATACAGATTGTGTGACAGCTAATGGACATAGCAACACTGACGCGTTTAAACGTAAAATAATAACGCTTAGAAAGGCTCAAAAAATAACATGATCGTCTCGAGTGGCTTATAATGCACGGAACATGCTAATTGGTGTACTTGTGATAATGTAATGTAATGTAATGCAACGTAATGTAATGTAAAGTACACATTGGCCGACGTGCCACATCTCTCGAGGGCAGGGCAAGCAGTAAAATGCGTTTAAGGCTGCTATATCGGACGTTCCAAGCTCTAGATTATGATGAACTTCACTCTCTTATGACAAATTTAACGCCAATGATATCATAGGAACCTATAGCTATCGTGACCATGTGGTCGGCTCAACTTCAAGTGACCACATTCTTCTCAACCGATTCAGACTTGCGACGTCTGCAGAAAGCCAAATTAAACAAAATTGGATTCGAATTGATATGCGGCCCACGATTCAAGTCGTTGAATGGGAAATTATTCCAAATAGTGTACTACTCAATTTACTAAGTATATTTTCGAAGGTGGTCTTGACTTGTATCAACAATGCCTGTAGCATGGTGTTTGGCTATTTCCTTGGCTTCTGGAAGGGTGCTGGAAATGAGTAGCATTGTGGGAAGCAGCACACAATGCGGTCATTGTGCCTGCAGACTTAACCAGGGTATTCGGGTTAGGCTTTATTACCAGCAGACAGCACGCAGCAAACGCATGGCATGGGCAGGAAGGCGGGCAGTCTGAACGGAGCAAAGACGTTGCTCTGACAGCCAATTTCAGGCTGGTTTCACGTGCTCTGACAGGACAGGACAGGACAGGACAGGACAGGACAGGGCACATGACATGCCCTGTATTCCTTATAATTATTTTAATAGTATGTGGCTTGCTCTCTGTTTCACTCACCAGTAATGGACATCCAAGGGTACCGAGGAATATCGGGAATTGGTTGACCAGCGGGCGCGGACCCTGGCTGGGCACAAGATGTCATCGGATCGCCTCCAATACCACTAGCCGCTGCGGCCTGATGGTAGAACTGGGCAGCAGCTGCCATCGAAGCACTTGCAGCCGACACAGAATTCGCAGCAGACACAGCTGTGCCGTTGGGATGATGGCCGAGCGTATAGTTGACCATGTCAGACGTCGGATTGCCGCCCAAATTGCCTCCTAATGAACCACCGAGGGAACTTGGATAACGACAACTCTTCTCGGCGGCTTCAGCGAGTGCTGATGCTGATGCAGACGTGGAGAACGGTCCAGGTACCATGCCACCGGACGCTGCAGCTCCAAACGCAGCCGCTGCGGCGGCTTGTTGCTGCGCATGGTGAGCGTGGTGGGCAGCCGCAGCCGACACATAAGGATACATTCTCACTGACCCAGGCGATGTGCTTGAACTCGTGTGATTTGGGCTCGATGAATTCGAAGACGGCGAATGACTGTTGATTGTTGAATAGTTGACGGCGGAATCAGCAGGGGATGTCGTGAAGAGATGAGACGTGGTTGGGTTTAGTAACTGTTGGTGTTGGTAGATCTGATGATGATACTTCGGGAGCATGCTATCCAAAATGAACTTGGAAGTCATTGCTCAAAATCGATGATCGCAGAACAAAGTGTCACCATGGTATTATACTGATGATGATGATTTTTATTATTGTTTGTTGATGCTTTTTTACGATCCTTACGGGTACATCAAAGATCTTTTATACACCCTTCAAAATGTTCACGCAACGTTTATGACTGTTCTATGCTTAACCTACCGAGGATACCTTTACAGTACTAGAAGTGACTAAAATTGTAAGGGTTACAATAATGGGCGAGCTGTTTTACCACCGTACCCCCTCTCTCGCGCCACGCTTGCTCACGGAAAACGGAGTAAATTGTGGGGACCAATGGCGAACGAGCTTCTTCAGATTGAGCCAATGGCAACGATCGTTGCTAACAGATGAATGAAGGGGATTCACCAAGAAAGCAAGCACTTTCTTCAGCTGACTGGTTCGCCAGACGGCCACGGGCCGAGCGGGCGCTGGACGACTAGCGCGGAGACCGACTGGCGGCCGAGCTGCCGACAATGCCATCTTACAACCTAGCCGGCAACTCGGAATGTCTCTTGTGTGTGTGTGTGTGTGTGTGTGTGTGTGTGTGTGTGTGTGTGTGTGTGTGTGTGTGTGTGTGTGTGTGTGTG
>QKMV01000802.1:0-19279 GCA_003287335.1 Lednia tumana
CCCCCCCCCCACCCTCCCCACCACCGGACAAATAACCAGAAACCTTTTCACTGATTACACCATCCGATTTCGAAACACGAACAAAACAAATCTTTAATTAAATAATGTGTAGCAAATGATTTTAATTCGTAAAGTAAAAATACTAATTTACCACAAATAAAAAATATATACCTGAACAGCTCCCGTTAACAATAAAAAAAACCTTGTAAAATGTCACATAAATGCGTCTTTTTCTTAATATTTCCGACGACGCTGACTGTGATGGTTTTCTCATTTCTAAATGTATGAATACAGCGTCAAATGTGTTGTTTAAAACTGAGAGACGCATTAGCAAGTGCTAAGAGTGTGTCTGTGAAATCGAAAAAATTACCCCCCGCACTCCGCACTGGCATGCCAAAGTATTAACCAATTCAACGAGAACGTTGCTTTTCTGGGTGGCAAATGATAAGAGCTTTATCCACGGTATAAGCGATTCCTTTTCAACCAATGCAATATCTTTGCCCTGCGGACGCGCTTATGCTCCACAACGTAGTTCGGCACACGCTTTAGAAGCGTCGCCTCTGCAGTGATGAAACGGAAGCCATCGCGATCGTGGGCAAAAACGCCACGACCTACCTCCTCCATGTTCTTGTGTGACGAACTAGCAGCCCTTGATCTCCATCTGCAACCCTTAACCTCAGCCAGTGTCAGAATGATGCATATTCATCACGCATCTTGCCGTTTGCCGCATGCCGCTTGCGTCGTGCTTTGATCACAAACCGATGATGACGACGACGTCTGAAAACCTGCGGCCAAATAACTCACCATAAATCAAGAGATGTGATAAAAGACGAGGAGGTGCCAGTAGGAGGTACGCGCGGCGGATGAAAGCTAACACGGAATGCTCCAGGCCAGTGGTGTGCAAACCGCGGCCAGCGAAACCTTTTTCGGTGGTCCATGAGAATATTTTTGATGTAAAATTCTTAAGACTCGTGTCTTCTGCCTGATTCCAGCACTAATTTTCAAAAGAAAACTTTTATTAAATGGGTTTGACTGCTGATAACTTCTAACAAACAAACTGCCAACGTTTCGCTAACTGTAATACTGAAAGCTTTTTCGGGGCGATTGTCCGAAGAAGCTTGCAGTATAGTTAGTGAAACGTTGGCAGTTTGTTTGTTAAAAGTTCTCGGCAGCTAAACCCATTTACTAACAGTATTTTTGATATTGGCAATTTCTCTCTCAATTCAATGCAAAATTGGAAAAGTCCAGTCAAAGTAGACTCGGCTAAAAAATCACATCCAGCGCAATTAAAGGGTTGACATGTTACAAAAGAGTTGCAAAATCACCGCACATATTCGAGCCATATTGCGTTAATCGAAAATAAAAACGCGTGGGCCGTTGAAACGAATCGAAATTTCTGGGTGTCGTTACCAAATAGCAAGATATATTATAATCACAGTTCTTTCAAAAATGAAACTGGTACGTCGAAGGCTGCTTGCGGGTGGCATGGTTCAAATTTCACATCGGGTAACCGCGAGGTTCTTCGAAAATGTTGGCCCGTGGATGATTTTGAATCTCACATCGCCGCGGCAATAAGGGATACATTTCACAACTAAGGCTGTGTTGGGCGGCTGAAATTACTTCCACGAGTCGGAAAAGCAGCTTGAATAGCACTGATTCTCAGAACAAACATTGATGAAAAGTGGCGACTTTTAAGTTTTTCTGTATTACAGATTTTAAAATAATAAAAAAGCATCAGCTTAAGAAAAAAACTTACTGATTTTGCCCTGTAACACTTCAACTATTTTGCTTGCCATGAAATACAAAACTGCTATTCAACAAAGTGATGCTTACACACACACAATATCGGAACAAACTTTTCATCAAATATCGCTGTTCATAATTAGGTTGTTATTGCAAACTTTGACTAAAGCATATTGACTTTGCAGAAACAAAGTATACAGAATGGGTGCAAATTTGCAGTTCGAGTTTGAAGAGGCCGTGGTTGCAAGCTTGTTCGACCGTTCATTTGGTAAATGTGTTCGCCATATCAGTGTCGTCGGGCGAGAACAAAGTCAGATTTATCTAAACCAGTCGACCAAAACGGTGTATCGCCAGTGATTGATTCAGTCCGGAGTTCGGTCAGCGTCGCCGCCTGGATTCTGGTTTTGTGTAATAAAGAGCTGCGATTTAGCATGCACGTCATTTGAGAGTTGCAATGCGAGCCGCATGCGGTACGCTGGTAGATGATCGACCTGATTTGGTCCAGTGCGTACAGCTGGGATTACGCACACATTCAGTGCACAGTTGAGACAAAGTTTGTGGACATATGCTAGAAATGCAAAGGATTTCTCGTACATTTTCACCGCCCAAGCTATTTTACTGCTGCAGCTGCGCTTTGATGTATTACATAACTAGGTGATTTTCTGCACATTTTCACCATTTTCCGTTGAGATGCTTGCAGTTAAGACTGCGGAGCGTTGTAGTGCGTACAGTGAAGATTGTGTGCAGCTGAGATTGCATACAGATGCACTGCAGTGCGTAAAGTTGAGATTGTGTACAATTGGGACTGCGTACAGATACACTGCGTACAGTTAATAATTATGCAGTGTGTATAGTTAAGATGGTGTGCAGTTAAGACTGCGATGCGTTACTGTGCGTACAGCGGAGATTGTGTGCTGCGTACAGATGCACTACAGTGCGTAAAGTTGAGATTTTGTACAGTTGAGACTGCGTACAGATGCACTGCAGCACGTAAAGTTGAGATTGTGTACAGTTGATACTGCCGACAGATTCACATGTCCACAGATTCATTCCCGTATGCAGTAAAGCTTGCGAGCATAGATGTCCATGCCAAAAGAAGACGAAACTTTGGAGGATATGTTAAAGCCCTTTTTAAGACCAACATTATCTTGAAACAGAGCACGCCACAGAAATGCTCGACGCCAACTGCGAAGAAAAGTTATTTGCCTCGCGCAGACCAATAAACTGTTGATTTCAAACAATGGTAACTTTGTTGGTAGCCATTTAGCAGACCAGTCCGGGCTACCTAGGAGCTATTTTTATATCGTCTCTGTTTGAACAATAATGCTCGCGCTGGATTCAATTAAAACGGACGAAAACAAATATCTGTCATGACCACCCGCAATACTCTGGAGCGCATTTAATAATGATGGACTACATCCAGCTTTTATTTAATTAAACCAGAATTAAAGCTGTGTGATTGTTTCTACGGCTAAAATGTCATTCGTCAAGATGAGTTGAATCAAAAAAGGCTCGCACAAAAAATGCTCAAAATTTAAATTAAAATTAAATGTAGCCTACTTCTTGAACCGAAATGAGAAAGCCATTTTGATTGATAGTTTTTTTGATGCCCTAACTTAATTAAAATTTCGTTGAGTTTGTCGTATTTCCTTATTAAAATTATCCAACGGCCGAAAGTCTTGATGGGAGTTGAAAATGATTCCATAATATTCATGAACGCATCTTTATTCACATCTGGATCCTAGGCGCAATCTATGTTCCAAGATCCGCGGGCTCACATTCTCTCAGTAGCTTTCAAGTCGCAGCCTATTAATTAAACCCTCAGCCCTTGTATAATGTACAACAAAAGTTAGCAGTGAAACTCCCATTATCCGAAAGTTGTGTTGTGCAGTGTTATGTTTTCTGCTGGTGGAAACCAGCGGCACAACTCCGCACCGTGCAGAGCAATCTCCCAGCGATCCCAACTCCAATCCCACATCATTCGTTTCCTATTGGCTTAGCCTCGGGGCGTGCTTGCTCTCGCTCGGAGTTTACGCTAATGTTTGCGGCTAACAGAACAGTTACATTTTCTTGGCGTGAAGTATCTTCCCGTCATTTCGAGCAAACTTTTAGATAAACTGCTGCTCAGGCTTACAAGTTTCCGTCGAATAACTATTATGTAAGTGTTCAGATCTTGTTAGATAAAATATCTTACAATTTCTGACATCACGATGTAGCTAATTGACAACTTTTAAGGTATAATCTTACATACAGTGTTATTAACCTATCTTTACCACAGCCAATTTTATTGTGAAAATATTGCCAACCGCATGGCACAAAATCTAGCTAGTTGATTTCAGCGCCACTTACAACCCTACAGCGAAACGCCTGTTTTGCGAATTTTCGATGCACTCTTCAAACTAATGCATCAAACTTCTAATTATATACGATGATAATAAACTACATTAGACGAAAACTGCAGTCCTAGTGTCTTACGCCTTATCTACCTGATTTTGGAGCTATGGCCGCATTGTTATGTTTTCGCATTGAAAAATAGCCGCCGAAATAAAAAAAACGAAAATGTGTTGAACTTAATAGATTATTTTCCGTCGATTGACGTAATCAGGTAATTGTTATGGTGGCTAATACCTACTGATATTAGAATCATTCATTTTTTTGTAACTCTTCTGGGGCATGGTCTAACGTGAACTATTTTTGGTATTTTTTGCGTCAAGGTGGCACCTTGAAATTCTGATGTGGTATACTCATTTTAATTTTACTTTATCTAGCTTTATATACCTTATTACCAACCGATTATATTGAACGTATTAATGTGTAGTTTAACTTAACGCAATGTAGGTTTTTCCTTGGGTAGCATGATTGCTATTTGTACAAGACTGCCTGGTCATTCCGTGGGAAAACACAAACTGTTTCCAAGTAAATATTTTATGAAAGCAATCCATATTACTAGGAAAGGTTAAAAGTATTGCCGAATGTTTTTTTTTTTTGGGTAGCTCGTTAAAGCTTACAGGAAACCGTGTAATGGTTAACGTATTTACACATTAATTATATATGAACAAGTAACAACATCGTCTAGAGGGTACAAGAAGAAGTAATATAACTTAACAAAGACGTGAATACATTACCTAGCCTAGATTATCCGCAGTTTAAAATATCCAAACTGAAATATATCTTACAGCTTACAAAGTTAGCCGTGAATTTGTAAGCATTTGCATAATTTTTAAAGTCATGGTTTCTCCTTTCGCGTGTTTTATTATTTTCTAACGTATTCATTTCGTTCTTTTAACAGTTGGTGTTGTGTGTGGTTATTCAGTGGCGAAGCGACAGGGTAGAAAACCTAGTCACTGTCTACTCCAAAAATAAGGAGACATATCCTTTTTGTAATTATAATTAACAATAAAGCTGTTTTTTTTATTTAAATTGCTTTTTCCCTTTTATATCAAATTCGCATTCGATTTACTCACTCGCGAAGTTAGGCTAGTGTAAAGTACACGCAAACTTTATTCTCCGCAAACCTGAGAAACATTTGAGAACGTCTCTAATGCTGAAGCTGCCTGCCCAGCGCAGGGATTTCATGATCGAGACACAAAAATGTGCATGTGATGGTTGTAGCACATCCGTAGAAATATTTTATGACTCCACAGTTGATAGACTCACGCTTCGCCACTGGTACTAGGCAAAACATTTCAAATGAATATGCTTGTGTCCAAAAGTAAGCAACCTATCACGAAAGCAATCGCTCAGAGCAAAGATATTTATATTTTTGACAAACAATACACGTTAACATATTATAAATAGCAAACAAATATTGTTGAACTCAGCTGGGATTATTTTTATTGATACGTAGATTAATCATATTCCTTCATGTTTGCTGCATATTACAGCAAACTTGGAACCTCCAGTATGTTGCGTTTTTTAACGTCAAGCCCCTGAACGCAACCCGCAGAGCATGTTGCGAACTTGGCGCCTCCGGTACCCGTAACCGATGAACTGGCTCCTCCACCAACCAGCTCCTCCACCAACCGGCTCCTCCACCAACCGGCTCCTCCACCAACCGGCTCAGCTTACGTGCCTCATTCAGTTACCAGCCAATCAAATACTGGCTTTCATAAGATCACATCTCCTTGACAGAATCTCTTGCAAGACTTCTTCAATTACTGGCATCAACCGTACACTGCCTTAGTTAGAAGGGGTCCGGCCAAATTTGATGATTTAAATTGATATAATGAGAAGAGGGGGGGGGGTGAGCACTTAAGTTAAATGTAGGTAGATACCTATGACACATAATTTTCTTAAAAAACACACAAGTGTTAAAATCATAGTTTTACCAATTAACTGCTACCGATCTCCTTCCCTATCACGTCATTGCACAGAGAAGCAATCAGCGAGTGGTCGGAATGTGGTTAATTGGCCGGTCAAGCAAATGGCAATGCAAATAAGGTACCAAGCCTGGGTCCGTCATGTAGGTTCGGGACACAAGCTTTCCTGTGACGTCACGACACAGAGTAGCAATCAGCGAGTGGTCGAAATGTGGTTATTTGGACGGTCAAACGAATGGCAATGCAGATCAGGTACCAAGCCTGGGTATGTCATATAGGTTTGGGACACAAGCTTCCCTGTGACGTCATGGCACAGAAAAGCAATCAGCGAGTGGTCGAAATGTGGTTGTTTCGATGGTGAAACGTATGTTATGTAAGTTTAGGACGCAAGCGTCGCTGACCTGTAGTGGTCAATTGCATATCGGTCTAAAAAGAGCCATTCCGCGAGCTAAACTTGGACCGTTGACCACCAGTTCAATAAGCCGTAACTGATTGGTTATTCTTTGAACGACGCAAGGTCTCTCGTAGCTTTTGATGTTAATATCGGGACATTCGCGTAAACAACACCAATCATGGTCGTGATGGGGTTCGTGGGTGAATGGGGAGAGAGGGCAGGCTTAAAATTGTACATAATAATTGTAATTAATGGCTTGGTTTTATAAGGGATGTAACATGAATCACTACCAGAGTCTTGCATGTGATGCCAGCATTCTCGGCAGTTCCAATACTGCGTTGTTTGGCCTGAAGCCATGATTGAGTTTTTAAAGGAAATTCGAAAACATTGATGTAAGTGCAGTCACTGGTTTAGTTTCTTTTCCTATCTGAATGCAAATCGTGTCGCTGCGTGCATATAAAACAGAGACTTGTAGCTGGATATGCCTTCCTTCTTACAACATTATTGTAAATGAATTGCTTTACTTGCACAGGAAATTTCTAATAAACTATAGTGGCCATGTAAAAAGCTATAATATAAAGTACCATTTTTTTAGGGGGGTAGGATTTTTGTTGAATCGTATTGTTATTTTTAATGGTAGCTGATGAAAGAAACATACTTTTTCGTGACACTAAGAACAAGGGATTCGGGGACATAATATAGTCATCTCAGATAATGATCGAGCTCAAGAGAACATAGTCTGTAACGACATAGAAGCTCCAGGCATCAAGGAAGAAATTGATTCAGCTACAACATTTTCTTGATTTTTGAAATTTCCTCTTCAGCATATACGCTCATAAATCCTCGCGAGGGGTTTTTTAGTCCCTTCTGTGGGAGCCCCTTGTCTGGACATTGATTGAGGGTTTAGGGATTGGCGGGCACAGAGCCTGTGTGGCTTTGTCAGAGAAGAGGCAGGCGGACTCGATATTTTATTGCAAGTATTGAATCGGAGAAAGGACGGACCTGACGAACTAGAAGCGAGCTGGCTATCAGATGCTGAAACGTTATAGATTAAGATAAAGACAAAACGAAGTTGGAAAGAATTCGAGATGCGTCAAAAAATACGCTCAGTTTTTTTTTTATAGATAAGCTGCCACAACTTTTGACAAAATGGCAGTATTTCCTCTAACTGAGAAAAATAATCTTTTGATGCCGTTTACTATATTTTGAGCCGTATAACGAGGCCTATAAAGAAAGTGTGTTCGTTCAATCTCATAATAAAAGTTCGCTGGGAAGCTTTTCTCGCCTGTATTTTATTTAGCGTGTGAGAACTCACTTTCTGCGAGAAAAGCTTAATCTAAAGGTCGTGTTTTTACACGTCACTTCGTACTTTGATAAAATTATGACACTTTATCGAGTTTCCAGGAGAAAGTCTGACCTCTTTTCATCAGCGAATGTTTCTAGTTTCTGTAATACGCAGCAATTACCAGCGAACCTGGCAGTGCCAAACTGTGCTGACTGCAATTTTGCTGACGTTTCTGGAGACAATGTGCACGTTTCGTTGTTTAGCAGACAAGTATTTGCTTCATTTTACTGTCGTCAGCAATCGGCAATTGAGAGAACACTTTTTATGCTGAATGAAGAAATGATTACATTCTTTCAAAATAGACTTGACAATTCGTGCAGAAAAATCATTGGATAAAGCTTAAGCTTGTTATTTTTTGCATCTAAATTCTAAATCTACATTCTCCGTTTTGTCTTGTTCGGTTTTCCTCGACTAAATCCAAGGTGGTTTCTAGAAAAAATATTCCATCATTCCATCATGTAGCAATTTCAAGTCGCACCTGAATCGGATATGTATAACTTAGGTCTCTGAGGTTGGGATGGGCACGATAAAGCACCGATGTCATGTTAAATAAACACTTCTTCGTCCAAACGACCGCTCAATGGAGCTTCTTGAATTCTGTTTTCAGACCAGCGTCTATTTCTGCGTCAAAATCCTATCCGAAATCAGTTCTCTTGTATGCTTTCGGTCTTCGCTGGTGCTGGCGATCGGGATAAGGCTTATGGTTTTGCAAGGACGACGTTGAGCGGCTAGCATTAAGGATTTGTCTGCACATTTGAAGCTTCGTTTTGAAAAGTGTATGAAAAGGGGCTGAAAGTAAAGCGTGCGTTATGAAAACAGCAAGGAAATTGAATTAGTGTCGTTCTCAGGTTATTAAAAACGACTCTGGAAACGGAGTTTTGTAAGATTTACCAAAAAATACTTACGATGCTGGATTTTTCGTTGAAATTTGGTCTGTATTAAACTTAAAAAATTTATTTACATACTGGGTTTGAATTCTAAGCTACCTAAACACGCCCGAGGGTTCGTTAACTACTTATGTGGTGAAAAAAAAATTGTTTTAAAACTGGGACTTTTACTTGAAGAATAATAAAATCACCAGCCTACTCAGGGACTCTAGCCCCACACCTATTGCTAGCATGGCAATTGCTCTACCAACAGAGCTAAGAAGGGTACGATATTTCTTAAGTGAATTTAGTAATTATGAGTGGTATATCTCACGAGGAGTGTTTGAACCGAAAGGCTTTGACACTTTTCAAAGATCGCTCTAGAGCAAGTGATGCTAATTTATGAATGCTATTTGATGCTAGTTTATCATCACATTTACATGCAAGTGATGCAATTATGACTGATTTGCTACTTTTGACATATTTTCTTTCCAACCCCTCCCAGCAAGCCAAAGGCTTGGCAGCATGTTGTGGTCTTTCCGAAACCACAACCAAAACATTTTCCGCCTAACATTTTCTGCTTAAGAATTTGAGAAATGGTTGACTCGGCGAAGAAATATTTAAACCTTTATTTTCGGATAAGTCTAGAATTTAAAATTCTCACCTACATAAATTTGTCAATAAATATTACTCTCAAGTTTCAAAAAAATTATCTTTTATGCACCAAAACGTTCTAAATCTTTATCGGTCACATGTAAGCAACGAACTTCTGTTATGGATCCCTGCTTAAACTTACACGACGTTTTGTTTCCAATTATCTCGAAATCTCGCTGATAATAAGGTGCTTCACGCTTAATTTTCTTTTTCAATGGCTCTTCTTCAAACAATTCCCAGCCCATCCATGGTAAGTAATACATGCGGCGGCCCATACACAAAGAATGGGGTAGATTAATTGAAAGAGCTCTCCAGACAGTCCTTGCAATAATCTAGCTCGGTAGCTACATCCATTGTGCTCAGTCATTCCCACGAGATTATCAAGACTAACCAACAAATGCCGTAGTAACTCACTGGAGCTTAATTACTACATAAGATCTTTCTTTCGCTAATCCCTAATTATCATCGTAGACGAAAACTAATGACACTGTGATATCTACAATGTCTTCAGTTGTGGAGTTCAGTTCGGTTCATCTAAAAACAGGGAGTTTGCACAAGGATCAGTGCCATCGAAATAAATGCAGAAATGCCTCCATATTGGTGGTCAAGCTGTTCTTAAATTTACGAGTTACGATCAGTGATTCAATAAATTTACAAGAGGTAGTTGAAAAGCTGTGTTTGACAGTTTGATTACCAAGATGGTGGCATATTATGCATTACCTAGACAGCAGTAGATCTCGTGCAAACACCGTACAGGAATGTATTTGCCAACTGCGCTGTTTCCCTACACTCAGAGTTTGGTACTAACTGAATATTCCAATCAAGGTTCGATTATGCATGCATGCATATTGCAATGTCATGTTAAAATTGTATCCCCGTGATTTAGTGCATTGTCATGTCCTCTATTACAGTATATTGTTGAAATGAATTGATGTTGGCCCTGAAGGGACATGTCTCGATATTCCATGCAATTTACAACCACAGTTTTTTATTCAACATATTTAATACAATGTTTTTATCTTTTACAGGCATGGTGAAACAAGTCAAAGGAGGATATTTACTAAGACATAAAAGTAAGTGAATGCCGTTTTGCCTTTGCCTACTTCGTTTATTTGATGCTGTAATTTGATTTTGTTGATACTGAAGTTCTGCCATTTCGAGTCGTCACGCATTCTGGTAAACAAACAAGTGTGTTTGATTATTAAAATTGCGCTTTCAAAGTTCACGTTGCATGATTGCGAAGCACAAGTGAATTTACGTTCATTTGATTTGGTTAATTCTTCGCATGAGTGGGTGCGTCTAAACTCAAAATTGAAAAGAAATAAGTAGCCTGCAACTAAACTTGGCCGCTGCTCTCTCTAATTATGTTTTTTGGGGGTGTGCATATGGTTTCTTGCATGCATGTTCCATATCTCATCAGTCTGTAACGGAGAGCGACCACTTTTGTCCTCTAGTCTCCGTCAGCCAAGGTCACGCAGTTAAAACTGTAGCGGTGAAGGCCTTTAAAAATGGCTATATTCAGTCGATTGTAGTTTTTAACACACAATTCAAAAATACAATAGACCACATTCAAAAAGTCATTCCAGAGACGATTAAAATCGTGTGTGTAATGCTTATCTTGTGAAGCTGAATTTTGAAAAGTCCTGATTGACTCTGGATTAAGACTTTTTGAAATTGAAATGAGCCACTACGCTCTGCACTCGGCTGTGGTTGAGGCAGGCTGTGAAATGGGGCTTGGGCATTGCGATGCAGTGTTGGTCTCACCATTGTGACATTGTCGAAACTGCTTTAATATTTATTTGGAGTCTAATAAAATACAGAAACCCGAAGCAAAAAATAGTACTTGTTCAAATTTCATCTCTGCAACGCAATAATCTCCACGAAGCAGCAAAATATGAACGTTGACATTTGTATTTTTAAATATAAAACTCTGGGATAAATTCATGTCTTCTGCATCAATGCTTTCGCTTCCTCGTGCATAGCTTTGCATTTACAGATAATTGGAAGTGCAATCTTGTCTTGCATCATAATGATATTGCATTATATGCTTGAGAAAAATTGCGAATCACAATTTTAATAATGGGACAAGCTATAAAAAGCATTTCATCCTTGAAAATGAAACCACATCAAGTGGAAAACATTGTAATATGTCACGCTCCAATCGACATAAAACTTGAAAAACACCCGATCGAATTAATGAATAGGCCGGCGAATTTCCCCTGCCATCTTTTAGATTATGTACGCTCGGCTAGTACAGACAATTGGACGCACCCCTTGTCAATATTCATTAAAGTATCTAGCACGAGAAAGTGACCTTCAACTAGTACCAGTAGACTTCATCTTACTGCAGAAAGCTATTCCAAGGTTTCCCATCTCAAATGAACTGTATATACTTTCGAGAAAAGATTTGGAATTAGTGGGAAATGTAGGGAGAACGGAAACGGAGGGAAGGGAAGAGAAGGGAAGGGAAAGGATGAGAACGGAACGATCTTAGATTCAAAAAGCAGCTACCCCAAGATGCTAAAGATTTCAAGAGTTTCCAAGCTAGCATTTATAAGAATAACATTACTACACGAAAAGCACAAAACTTGCCACCACCTATAACTTATTGCAAATTGTAGCAGGAAGTAAACAAATGAAATAAAACCCGTACTTCAGGCACTTCTTTTTACAACAGATTTTAGAGCACCAGAATTTTTCATCACCATTTTTCTTTCTTACCAAGAGTCTATGGAACGCTAGGCAAATATAATTAATTACTCGCTGATATTATCATGAAAAAGGTCTTAACTAACATGACATAACCAAGCATCCTTACATTCTCTTCGTCCGATCTTCTGACGACGTATATTCCACTCCGGCGGAGGTCACGTTGAAAACTCAGACCTAAATAATGAGTCTCCGCGTCTCGGTCTCATTATATTCACACCATCCATCACCAGACATCAAACATCACATGAGATAGATTTCAGCACCAGCCGCAGACGCCTTCATGTAGGTATGCTGCATAGAATCCCCATTAGATGCACATAATTACTCGCTACCTCCATAAGCCGTAGATAATGACAATATGCTAATGTTTTTAACTGGGTCAGTTTAATATGATGTTAAATTAGTGTAGAATACGGGTTAAATTCATTTCGTAAGGCCAAGCCAAGGTATTGTAAGCCTTGAGAAGGTCACATTTCTCGCTGTGAAATTGCAAATAGGCAAGCCCCTCCATATACCTATGTCCCCATGGTAGTTGAAAAAATTTGAAGTACTGTGTTTTAATAACAGCCACCGAGTTTTTAATGGTAATGAAGCCGTATTTGCAATTCAATGCCATGGATATCAAATTTAAAGCCAAATACACGGCTAGTATTAATTTGTAGAATATTAAAATCACTTCAAAAATACCTGCTTACTCGAGGACTTGAATGCATTCTCATTGTGAGATCTAACACTCGTATGGATTAAAATCACTTCCAAAATGCCGTACCTTGCTTAGCTCAGTAGTTAGAGCAGTTGCCATGAACGCAAAAGGTTCGGGGTTCGAGTCCTCGTGTAAGCAGGTATTTTTGAAGTGATTTTAATATTCTTCAAAAAAAATTAGTTTGCAAAAACCGCTGGCTATATAAAGCTGGCTATACTCTGTCTGTTTCCGAGCCATGCTTTCTCATTCCTCAGCACATATGCGGATCATAATATTGTTTGAAGTGGTGCTAGTGCTACCACTACCTTGAAACTGAATACGGTCACAAACTCTATACATGTAGAAGTGCTTTTCATATGCCACGAACCGAATCTACGTTCTACATCAGTGGAACACACATTGAAACTCAAGAGTACCTAAAAGTTTTTATGAAAACTAATATTTTAGCATAGAACTATGCCAGGGCTGCTACATATGCGTGGATAAAACAAATGGTACCACTTTATTATAGCTGAACGTAATGCATATTGCCACGTGTTGTGCTCTCGTACACAACGGCCGTTACGTTACGTTCGTTTGTGAATAACGGCATTTGCCACCAGCAGTTTCCCAGACCAAATTCCACAATGCAGACTCATCCAGTCTGGTCATCACTCAGACGGGACGTGCCACAAGGCACAAGGGAATTAAATCAGTCAGGATAGACAAAGATTTCCCAGCTCAATTTTCCATGACCCCCCACCCGACACAGAGGCTGTCTGTGAAGTGTGGATATATCAACGAAGTTTGGAAACAATCTCGTTTTGTTGGATTGGAGGACAACCTCTGCTGGGTTCAAAAACTGTAGGAGCGTACAGGCCGCAGAGGTCTGTTTGGTTTAGGACTGGTAAATAGACATTTCTTTCTGTTTTGTCTTGTAGTAAACATTTTCACGGAGAACTGAGATAAACTTTCTTGTGAAATTTGGTCTCTTTTTAAATTGAGAGGAAAGTTTTTTAATTTCACACGGTATTGGAAAGCGGAATTGAGGATGTTTGAGACCTCAGGTAAAAATGATTCACAAAAACTAATTAGAAAACTGTGTCTTTTAATTACTGTACAGTCAACCCAAAAGGAAAAGCTGCATGACATTAATAGAAGCTTCCGTGGAATTTAACTGGATTTTAGACAAAGTTTGAAAATGTGTTGAGTTTAATAAATATAAATAATGTATCTAGAAAATTGGCACAAAATTTGTCCAAAAGCCAGTAAAATTCTACGAGAATTTCAATTAGTGTCATTAACGCTACCTTGTGGTTTGGCTGTCTAGTAATTACATTTAAAACACACTTTACTTCTTGAAGAATATTCATATCACTTCAAAAATGCGAACCGTGTAACTAGTCGTGTAAATGGCTTTCAATTTGTTCTCCTTTTCACACAATTTCTTGATTGTTTTTTTTCACTTTAGGGTAGGCGTGGTTTGCTACACTTCTGCACTAATATCTTACTTGCTTTTGGCGGGCACCATCCTTTCAATGGAACATATCAGCTAAACTTTTCAAAGTAAGATCCTAATATTGAAAGATGATTAAAAACTGATTTACTAACTAGATAAGAATGCTAAGATGTCTACTAAAAAACTGCGAACGTTTCACAAACTATATTGTTCACTTCTTCAGGGGCATTCAGTCCCCAACCACGTCAACCTCACCTAAAAAGGCCCTTTGGTTGACCGTACTTATAGTTCGTGAAACGTTGGGAAATTTTTATTGGGCTTCATAGAATTCTTACCCAATTTTAACTTTTTTTTTTGAGAATTATAGTTATTATTAGGAGTAAGACATGAGTTTAAAGAATGTTATATTCAGAGATGATATTTTCTTTGCATATACGGAGATTGAACGAATGTGTACTTTTAAGTTTTCACATCTGTGGAATATCGTAGGTTTTCAGAGCCGTAGGTTGATGACGCCACAATCGTGTCACAACACCGCAATAAACATGGAAAAACAACTACCTTTAACATCTATGAATTACTTACTTTTGAGTTTTGAGACGAGAAATGACATTCTTTACACTTTAAAAGCCTAGAGCGAACATACAGAAATATGCACATATACATGTATTAATATCCCATGTGTAATACCTAGAAAGGGTCTGCGTTGCTGAAATAGTTAAATATAATCTTCATGCGTGGCAAGCCAAGGTTATTTTGTAACATAAGAGAAAGAAACAATTTTACTACTATGCTGGTTTGAAATATACGAACGTTCGAAAAATGTTATGACTGTACATGCAGCCTATGCAGCCAGAGAAATTGTTTACCTACCACAAGAAGTTATTTAGGTACTTCGAGAAGAGTTTAAGAGCGTGTTCTTCGCACGACATGCCATGTAAACTTGTTACCTACACCAAAGAAAATTTCCACGGCTCCGTAGCATTTCATTTTTACGTACAACTTGCAAGAACGTTCACAACATTTATAACACCATCCGAATGCGCAACGCTATTTTATACGCTGCGCATCTTTGTCAGACAAAACTGTAGAAACTCGAAAGTAAAACCAAAAACTAAACGCGACCACTTCCCAACGCTCTTTTTACGTCAAGTGTAATTGCTCTGCGTGAGCCCTACTTATCTCAGCAGTTGAAAATGCTCGTCCAAAAAGCTTTTATCTAAAGCTGTATACATAAAATGTACCAAAGCAGCTCAGTTAATAAAAAAGTTCGCATTTAGCGTGCGTTTTTCTAATGAACGGTCTTTATTATTAGACGAATCTTGCAGTAATTCAAACCCGTGCCAAATGGCGTGGTGACTGGTGAGGTTTTCGATTACTCTTTGCGCTGGGAGGACGACATTGTCTATATCACTCACTGCAATTCACTGCTGTCTAGTCCACCCATTTCGTTCTTTCTTTCTTCCTTTCTTTCTCTCGCTAACGTTTCCGTTTCCTTTTCCTTTTCCTCTTTTCTTTGTCTTCGAAATTGTTCTCTCGGGTAAGTCTTTTCTGATCTGCTGATCTGATATCATCTGCTCTGTATCTTTGAAATGCAGCCCCCTTGGTCCATTTACACTTACACGTAATCTCAGTGGCATTCTATACTGGCGCTTGCGCCCGAAACACATGAGAAACATTTTTATTTTAACTTTTAAGTTCTACGCACTGAGCAAACTGAGCGCACTACGCACAGCAAAAATGTATCGCACACGCCACATGGTCCTGCGCCACATAAGTTTCTTTAAAGTGAGACAGGGTGAAGAGAAGCAAGAAAAAAAAAGTCACCATTTTTATTATCATCTTGCGTTCTCAACGCCATCGACATTCTCTCTCTTTGTCTCTCTCACTCTCTCTCGCTCTGTCTTTCTCTCTTCTGATTCCATTTGAAGTTTTCACATTCTTCTTGTGCGTCTTGAAGAACGCAAGGGAAACGCTGCCCGTTTTATGTCCCCGCCTTTCTCTCCTGAGATCGACGATCCATGGTTGGCGTCACTTTCTCGTTTCGCCGCCTAGCCAGGTTATAGTCCGAATGTGGTGGCGTCGGCGTTGGCGTCGGCGTCGGCGTCGACGACGGCGTCGGATATACGAAGAAGTACTCGCTCGCTAGACTTCATTAACTTAAAGTCAATGGAAATGAATAATGATTGAGCGTCTAATAATTAAACTCGCATGCAGAGGGAATTGGATGAGATAATCTCTCTTTCTCTCTAGCTTGGTCCACTCGTCATAAATTCAAACAAATCTCCGATTGAGTTCGCGAACTTCTGGGTGCTATTATTGGAAGGGAGATAAATTTCTTACAATCTATATAATATATCCGGGTAATGGAACGTATAAATCCACATTACGACTTTTATAATAGGATTCGCTGAAAGTTTATATTCTACCAGCAATGTGTTTTTTTTTTCAATTCAAACTTCACGCTGGTATAAAATATCTGTGAGATTGATTTTTGCGTTATTCGATCCTTGGGTGTGTAGACAGTAGAGGAGAATAGAATACCAAATCGATCGGTGGTAGAAAACTCCGAAATAAGATCTTTTCGAGGATGGATCTTGAAGCTGGATCAAATTCGTAACGGATCTTGTGCCACGATCATGCAAACTTCCGCAAGGCATTTGAAGAATCTTTCAGTAGATTTACGATTAAACCATCTATTGTGAATAACGATATCTGCTCATATCAAATTTTGCCCGTGCTTATAACGTCTTGGCTCAAGATCCCTTCTAAGCCATCAAAGCGACATTTTCTCCGCTATAGAGAGCCTGTTTTAATCACTCTACGAAGGCATGCTACCCTTCCAAGCTTCCTTCAGACATCATAGTACAAAGTATCGACGAGGTTCTAGGCCGTATCGAGAAAATGGTCTGAAGCTTTCGGCACGATGAGAGAACCGAGGTCGATACCCGGGCGAGTCACACAGCAGACCTCACTTGAATGAATGGGCCGGATTAGGCAAGAGAAAGTAATACTGTATATGTGACCTGGAAGAAGAGTGCTTTATGGTCCATTTAGGAGAAAACCCAGGACATGGTTTAACTTTTAAATAGGAAATACGAGCTTGGTATTAAATTGTACGAAAATGAGGATGGAACTTTTTATGCGTGGGAGCAGGTATCGCAGTAGTGCCTGTGAAGAACTCTAACCTTGGACAATGAAGCCTTGAGTAGCAATAGAGTTGTCCTTGGACACGATATCTAATTATTAACCTGGGTATTTAAAACTAAACTCCTGCCGTGGATAAACTACATTCAGGATACCAAAAAAAAAACCCATGTTTACTTCAGCATTCGTGAAAACTAATATTATAGCCCTTAACCTTGTATTAACTTCACATTCGATAACTCAACACCTACGGGTATTGCACTTTGCTGGCTATATGTCATTCTGCATTGAAACTTTGTGCCAACTAACTGCCAAAGTGTCTTCCAGGATAGTTGACGTAATTAGGTTCTAGATTTAGATCTAATCTTTTATCTGCGTGAAGCGCCGTGATACCATCCCTTTCGATTGAACTACCACGCGAAGTCTTAATTAATGTGAGAAATCCGAAAGACCCGCGTACGTGCACGGAGGGGGGCTTATCCAGTGTTATCGCAGTGTATAATTGAGCCGGCTGCATTTCCTTCGGTTCGCAGAATTCGCACAGTTGACGAGAGTTGTTACGTAAACAGCGAGATTTTCCGGAACGCTTCGTTCCATTTCCATTTTACAGTTTCAGATAAAGTTTTAGCGTTTCTAGGATGCACTCTGTTGTTAGGGAGAATAAAGTAAGGCTTCTTTTAATTGCTCTCTAGTCTGACTCTGGTATTTGAATTAAATGGGACGTATAGAACATTCTTGAATTAACAGGCTCTTGTAAATCTTGTGAACATGCAGACCTAGTACTATGGCTGGCACAGAAAAATAAAAAGAGTTATTGTGACAAATGCAAATGTTAATTTGTGAATTTTTATTAGCCAAGTGTTTATTAGTCCCTGTTACGCGCGCAGAGCACGTTCAAAATACTTATTATTTACATTTTGCGGAATTCTCGTAAAAAGTTGCAGAAATATTTTGCATAAAGAAAGCTGAAAACTATTAACAGCGATGGCTCCGAGGCTGTTTGTATATTTGTTTGTTTGTGAATAATTTCGTAGCGCGTCGACAGCTCGGCAGGGCAGCACTTAAAGTGATCTGTAAAGCTGCTGGTGTCGCTGGATACTCGTAGTCTGAGAGAGAACGAACGATACATCTCAACTGGTCGATGTGGGGACGTAAAAAGGTGACACAGCGGTAAAGTGCTTCAATCCAAAGAACGTCGGTATTACTATGGTGATACCTGTCGACGGCATTACACCTAGACAGAGCGGCGAATGCTTCCGAATCTTTCGTGAAGCCGTTTCACGGTGTATTGTGCTGCACATTATTATTGTAACATTTTTTTATACCGTGCTACAAAGAGAATAAGTGTCGAAAAGGAAGTGTCGATAAGCAACAAAGATTTCGACCGTTTTCGTCGATAATTCTAGTCAATTACAAGGTTAAAAATGAATGTGACTTTAAAAGAAATAACAGAATTTTTTCAAAAAAACTATTAGTAAATGGTTTAAACTGCCGAAAACTTCTAACAGATAAACTGCCAACGTTTCGCTAACTATATTGAAAGCTTCCTCGGTTCTTGTTCACGTATAATCTGCCGGACAATCGCCCCGAGGAAGAGTTAGCGAAACGTTGGCAGTTTGTTTGTTAGAAGTTTTCAGCAGTTTAATCCCGTTAACTAACAGTTTTTTTGAAAACTAGTGCTTAAATTAGACAGAAGACATAGTCTTAAAAATTTCATTCCCAAGACATTATTAAAAAAAATAATGAGACGAGAACGAAATAATTTTTGAAGAAATGCGCGTGCACCATGGACTTTTTCAATATGATGTCGTAATTCAAATATCTTCAGCTGGTACCTGAGCTATTCCACCCGATTAAAATATCGGCAAATGTATGGTCTACGTTATTACATTTTTGAGACTCATATCTCCTGACTAATTTCAGCACTATAGTTTAAAAAAAAACTGTTAATAACTGGG
>QKMV01000803.1:744-19278 GCA_003287335.1 Lednia tumana
CTTAGGGCTTTCTCGGGCATAGTTCGGGCTTACTTCGGGCTAACTTCGGACTTTCTCGGTCTTATTTCGGGCTTACTTTGGGCTAACTTCGGGCTACCTTAGGGCTTTCTCGGGCATAGTTCGGGCTTACTTCGGGCTAACTTCGGACTTTCTCGGTCTTATTTCGGGCTTACTATGGGCTAGCTTCGGGCTGCCTTCGGGCTGCCTTCGGGCATCCCTGGCCCATATTTGCCACTTTGTCATTTCTTCTCTCTAGGCAGAGTTTCGCCAACTATTCACATTGGATTTCATTTTGTGTGACAGTTGTATGCGTGGCGTTCTCGTAAAAACGAAAACTTTGGCATTCAAAAATATGGTGTAGAAACTGGGATTGAGTGCTGAGAAATCGGCTAAAACTTTTCCAACATTTTACCCCTGAAGAAGTAAACAGCTAGCTTACGCGACGTTAGGATAGTTGTAGCGGATAATTAGCATTGAAACCCAGCTTGTAATTTTTTTTTTTTTTACTTTTGCAAAGCTTATAGTATAGACATGAGTCTAAAATAATAATACAAGCTAAAGCTTTTGGATTGAAAATTTGCTGTCATCAGCCCGTTGAATAACTTTGATCGAGCTAAGTCAAAACATATAAAAGCAACGACAAGGATGAAACTTTTTAAAGCCAAATACACGGCTAGTAATAATTTTGAAGAATATTATAATCACTTCAAAAATACCTACTTACTCGAGTACTTGAACCCCTACTTACTTGCTTGCTTAAATTACTTCCGAGATGTTGTACCTTGCTTAGCTCAGTGGTTAGAGCATTTGCCTGGCAAGCAAAAGGTCTGGAGTTCACGTCTTCGAGTAAGCAGATATTTTTGAAGTGATTTTAATATTCTTAAGAAATATATAAAGGCATGTTCTAATGGGGGGGAAATATTTCTTCGTGGGAATCGTGCTTAACATTAAAACATTGGTTTTTATGTCACTGAGCGAAACCCGGTGTCGTGAGTTTGACTCAAAATGGCCGCTAAGCGATCGTAGGAAAGCTGTGCGAGTGTCGGCCGCCTACCTTTGTCCTCGCTCTCGTCCATGTGGCTGTTCCAAGCCTTGGGGTGGCCGTTCTTCGCGTGCTTGTTGTTGTTGGCGTTGTTCTTGTAGAGCTTGTTGTTGCGAGACTCCCACTGCGAGATCAGCTGGTGCTGCTTCTCGGCCTCCACGCCCAGACTGAGCAGCTGGCCGTCGAGGTCCATCAGCTTGCGTCTGCACGTCAACACGCGCAAATGCGTCACCTCTCCGCGTCACATCGCACGCACCCATGCCCCGGCAAAACTCATATTCATCCCACCGAGAAGGGGGTGCTTTCTTACCTAGACTTCTCCGAAAAATCCTACCCCCACCGTGCAGCTACTGGTCTCGAGTCCTCGTGAGATGCGAGGGATGAATGCAATAGACAGCGAGATGGAAAAAGCTGATTGACTGTCAGAAAAACCTACCCTTTTCTGCAGTCAATCAGCTTTTTAGTACTGTCTGTCTTTCCATTAGAGTCCGCTGTCAGTTGGATAAAGAGAAAGGTTATGGCTTATGTTTACCTTGTATATAAGTGGTTGAAATTTTTCTTACGTGGCTTACAAGCTTGCACCTCACGTGGAATCGAGAGCTGCAGCCGCATGGTGGAGGAGACTTTGGCGGAGGAGTCGGGCGGTAGTAAAAAAAACTCTCCTCTCATTGGGGCGAAATCTAGTCTCACGCGTAGGCTCTGCTCTGGGTTTCATAGCGTCTTGCTCTTTCTAACCGAAAAAGCGCTATTTTAACATTGAAGGCAACGGGTAGAGGGCTAAACAACTCTCTTTAACAACGATTCGAAATGAATTGTCACTTGTGGGAAGCGAGGAGGTGTTAGCTAAGCAGACAAAGCAATTCGACGACTTACTCGAAATGTAACACGCACCCTCAGACAGTCGATTTATGTTGCGCTACTGCCCGATCACGCGAAGCGTTGCACGCGTTCAAAATACGCCACGTTCGACCTTTTCTTCGTTGGGTAATCCTCAGCCTAACTACCCAACACGACGTATAGCAATAGAGCAAAGATAGTACAGAGCCGTGCACTTTCAATGTGAAAACTTCAAATATAGCCGTTTGGGAACCTCTTGGTATAACAAGATTGTACCGTAAGCTCAAAATATGGCAGTTTAGGCCTTGGAAACCTTATGGTAACAAGACTGTATAGCAAGCCTTAAATAGGGCCGTTTAGGCTTTGAATACCTTATGGTAACAAGACTAAAGCAAGCTTCACATATGGCAGTTTAGGCCTTGGAAACCTTACGGTAAGAAGACTTTATAGCAATTGCTTCAAACATGGCCGTTTAGGTCTTGAAAACCTTACGGTAAGAAGACTTTATAGCAAGCTTCAAACATGGCCGTTTAGACCTTGGAAACCGTACGGTAACAAGACTGTATAGGAAGCTTCAAACATGGCCGTTTAGGTCTTGGAAGCTTTATGGTGACAAGACTGTATAGCAAGCTTCAAACATGTCCGTTTAGGTCTTGGACACCTTATGGTAACAAGACTGTACAGCAAGTTGCAAATATGCCCGTTTGGGCGTTGGAAACCTTATGGTAACAAGACTGTATAGCAAACTTCAAACACGGCCGTTTAGGTCTTGGAAACTTTATGGTAACAAGACTGTACCTGAGTCGCATCTGCTCCTTGAAGGTGCTGACGATTTGCTCACGAAGATGCTTGATCTGCGGCGCCTGGCGGCGGTCGGCGGCAACCTTGACGCTGCGCTGCCGCGGCCGCTCCTCGGCCATCTTTACGCGCAGCCGCTCTATCTCGTTGCGCAGCTCACTGATGACCGTCTGGTATTGCGTCACGTGATACGACACGTCCAGCACGTTGCGCTCCACCTGCAACACGTATGCGCGTCGCGTCACGTCGCGTCACTTCCAAGTGGTCCTGGGATCTCCAAATAAATTTTCAGTAGACAATTTTAAGTAGGCTTTGACAGAATTTGTTTTTGCTTACAGTTCCCTTGTCACGATTTGTTTTTTGTCAGAAGCCCCTTAAGGTGGAATGAGGGGCAGGTTAAAAAACACGTCATATTTGCAGTTTCTTTTAACCACTGCAGCTAAACTAAAAGTGGCAGAGTCACCAAAATTGGTTAACTCCAAGAGAATTCAACTGGATTTTTTAAAATAATGTGTTGTAAATGTTTGTTTCTTAAACTTTTGTAAAACACCTGATTTTAAGTGGGATTTTATCATTTTTTTCAACTGAAATCAGTTTTTTTTTAACGGATGAATATAAAAATGTGAAACACATTTCTTTAGAAAGCCAGTTAGATTCTCGTGGAGCTAAGCAAGTTTGGTGTCTCTGCTACTTATAGTTTAGCTGTTTAATTAAAACAAGCTTCAAATCGGATGGGTTTCCCCAGTTGCCCCTCCCCACACCTTCAGAAATGAATTTAACAGTTCGCGAAACGTTGGTAATCTCTTAGTAAACTTTTGAGAATTCGTAACCAGTTTGTAGAAATGTTTTATTGAAGTAAATTCTCGTCTGAAGAAAGGTCTTAATGTGCGTGATGTGAAATGACTTGGGTCCCAGCCGAAACCCTTTCGCGTTGGTTACAATGGAAAATACTGACGACATGCACGTGTGCAAATTGGCCGAAGTAAAATTATCCGGGTGAGTCCAAAAATGTCGCAAAACTTTGTGATAAGTCCCACTGATATCGCTGTAAATACCCTTTTCGAAACAGATTTACAAAACTTTACACAGTGTCTGGGTATTATTAACAAAATAGCAAATGACGGCTGTACCCCCCCCCCCCCCTTCACCCACAATGTTATCGCACCATTACCTGCCCCTACACGTAGCTGTACATGGCAACGCAACTGCCCGTTAAGGACGCGGAGAACTGAGCCTGCCAAATTCCAAATAACCTTTGCTCACTCTGTACACTTCCAGTCAACTCTCAGCTATTTCACAATGACATGTGAAAGTCACTTTTGGCGAGCACTTTCGGTACAGGCCCTTTTACAACCAACGTAGGGCCGCTTGTTCAACAGCCGATTAAGAAATTAACAATTCGTTATCTAAAAATCCCTGCATCCGATTGGCTGTTGCCATTATGATAGCAAGCTAGCGGGCTGTTAGCTTCTTAACCCACTATTGAACAACCAGTCTTAGCCGTTAACTTCGCCGTAAACGGTTGAATCCGATCGAATTAGCGCTGAAGCAACCAAAAAAACGATGATACGAAAGTTGTCAGTGCAAGTGGATTTCGACGCCGGTGTCAACAATACACCGAGTTGAGATCTCTTTCCACGTCGGGAATGAAACAGATTCGAAACGGTTTGGCTCTTGCGTCGGTACAGCACTGATCGCACTAGACGCCACGTCTTAATCACCTGGCCAAGCCAAGCCAGCGCTCACCTTGTGGGCTCTTCTCTTGACGTCGAGCACGAACTTGCCTAGCGAGTCGACCATGTTGCCCGCGACGCGACGGACCCTCGAGTGGCCGGCGAACGTTTGCTTTGCCAAACGTTTGCTGACCAACGGGCGGTTACTAAACACGCCGACGGGTGCTAGCCACGTGCGAGACAGAGAGAAACAGCTCGAATGCTAATAAGGCCAGAGTGAGCTGGCTCTGTTTTTTTAACGCAAAGGTTTGTATAATAAGCAATTATAACGTTATGATGACTGATAAGCGCGGGCCAGACGGAGGGGGGAAATGGGTGTGATAATTATTCATATTCTTGGTCCGCTTTTTATACCTCTCCGACATGTTTTATACTGAGCGGCTAAGCGTGCGGGCGACTTTCGAACACGAACGTCGCTGGTCCGAAAAGAATCGCGCTATCTGATTGGTGCATCGAGTCGGGCAAGCGTGGTCCGCCGCCTGTGGCTGACTAATAATAAAACAGAACGGCGTTCGGTGTCGGCGACAGGTTCTATAAAAGCGATGGTCGGATGTACTGGAGTGATTTACATGTGTAAAGATAGCAATTCTCTACTTTCAGCTCCGTGGCTTTGTGAGGAATCGACGCGGCTGGCCGCTAGCATGCGGCATGGATCGCAGTGGCGAAGCGCGAGTCTGCCAACTGGGGAGACATGAAATATTGTGCTACAACCATCATTTACACATTTTTCTCTTTAGACCATAAAAATATCCCAGTTTTCTTGCCTTCAGAGTTGTCAATAAGAACTTAGCAACACTAACACTACTTCCACTGCCATTTCGATAGTTAAGGTAATTTACGGTACTTAAATTAATCACACGAGCAAATGTCAATTTAACACTCCCATGGGAACCAACAAGTAGCTGGGAAAACAACGCGAACTGTGCTTCTTTACGTATTCAAACGCGAAAAAGCACTGGAAATTAAAGAATAACTACAATTTTAATTTCAAAAGGTACTTTATCCTGATTTTTCGGGTAGACTGTGTCTAGCTTGTTGCTACCCTGACGGTTCGCCCCTGCATGGAAAAGCGTGAAATGGTGCAGTCGCGGCTAGCACTTTTCTGCTCGACTGATACAAAATACATAATCGGTACTTAAGTTTTTCGTTTCTAAGGTTTGATTTAGATTACGAGATTTCGAGCTGGTTCTCTAATTCAAGTTCGTGACATACTCTCGGTAATAATCCTTCTGGAAATTTCTGTGACGTTGGATTAGGTTATATTTATCAACCACTCATGCGAAAATAGCGTGAGTGTTTTTTTTTTTATTAATTGGCACAATCTCTTGGTATATACTGTGGTTCGGAAATTTTAATTCCCCAATAATTAAGATACACCGCAGCGAAGATAACCTTGAATTTCAAAACTAATTTGCAAAATCAAAAGTAAAAAGCCTTGACTTGTTGCTCGCTTGCCTGTGCTGCATATAAACGGTAACGTTTAACTTATGACAATCTTGATTTCTCGTCGGCGGTACACATGTTTCTCTGTATCACTTGGAGGAGGGGGGGGGGGGACACGAAGCGTGTTCGTCGTTGACCAACTGAAGGGTAATTAGTCGATAGGTCCGAGGTTCGAGTCCCTGTCCGGCTGGACATTTTTGTTTCCTTCATTATATTTTCCACCACTTACTCTTTCATGGCTTGATCTCTCATCTCATGAATATTTTATCGCAACTATTAAGAATAATTCCACATAATATTTGTGTACGTAAGTGGGCTGGTTAACTGTTTTTGACGCATGAAAGCGCCGGGGCTCACAAATTCAGTCTTTCAAGGCAAGTATTTTTGAGCTTGGAAATTAAAAAGCCAGCTTAGATTTGGATAAAATATATTTTGCGTGTTTTCAGCAGTACACTTCTAGTATAGCAAGCTTAAAATATGGCAGTTTAGATCTCGGAAACCTTATGGTAACAAGACTGTAGAGCAAGCTTCAAATATAGCCGTTTAGGTCTTGTAAACCTTTTGGTAACAAGCCTGTATATCTAGGGGTCTATTCTTGGCGTTACTGGAGTATAGAAAACCTTACAGTAAGAAGGAAAATATTTTAACTTGACGGGATCCAAGGGGCCGCCTGTACCGGCCTTACAGGATACAAGAAATGATTGTGAACCGACTTTGAGTGAGAAAACGGAAACTATGGTTCGCCCTTCTAAGTGTATTCCGAACCAAACGGTTTGGCATACTGAATACACCGGTTCTCGTGAGCCGTACACCCACCGAAGTGTATCAAGGGCTGGATGGGTGACCACTGACCATTCGTACCAAGATCAATTTCTGTTTGGGAGAGACGTTGGAGGGTTTGAAGCTAGTACAGCAGCTTCACTCCCCTTGCCATCAACCTCTCGACAGCACGGATGAGTGGAGGAATCCCATGCTGCTCGAGTTGTACCGTCCTTCGGAAGTGACGTTAAGCGGTGGTCCCCTTGGTGCTTTTCGACACGAGTAGGCTACATGTCGGCACCGGGTTTGCCCTCTCCCCTTTTAGGTGTATTATCACCATATTATTCACCGACGCAATTAGACCCGTGCCGCATGGCCAGTTGTCACTACAGTGCGTCTTTAAACACCACCTGTAATCAATCAAGTGTATTCTGGCTGTCACCTTGTTGGAGATGTTGTTAGCCCGCTCGGCGTAGAGCAGCGTCTGCTTGCTCTCGTCGCGGTGTTTCGCCGCGGGACTGACGTGCGCCACCATCACGGTCCGGCAGTTGCCGCTGAGGGCGTCCTTCAGCAGCCGCGTCAGCTTGGAGTCGCGGTAGTTGACGTAGCGCGCGCCTCCGCACAGCGCCGTGATGCAGTTGCCCAGCGCTAGTAGCGACCGGTTGATGTGCGCGCCCTCCTGCAGTCGCTTGCCCTGGTTCTAACGGACACGCGGACACACTTCGTTAGGCCCGATTCACTAATTACCTTTTACATTTCATCACTTCACTTCTGAAGATGGCGAAGCGAGCTTTGCCGAAACGTCGAGAAGATATGTATCCACAGAGAAAAACCGAAGAAAACCGTGAACCAATATATTACCTATTAGATTATCCGGCGTACAACTTGCAAAAGATGCTGATTGGTTGTCACCATGGTGACCAGCAGGTTGTTTGGAGGGTAAAATAGTTTGGAAGAAGTGTGGACAGTGTAATACTGGTCCTAAGGAAATTGGGCGTAACAGACAGAACAGGTTCAATAACGTAATACTAGATGTACCTACTAAGTAAAGCCACGTGGGTTATGATTTCCCTATCGTGTCTGCGTTAAATTCCAAAGCGAACTTGCATCAAACCATTTTTTTTTCAAATTGGCTTTGGAATGTCACCCAGGCAGGATATGGCCATCAAAAATCACAACTCGAAGTGGCTTTACTTAGTGGGTATAACTGGTATTATTTTCTTGACTGGAATAGGTGTATCATGGGACTATGGAGGTTCGTGGGGTCGTGATCACGGGGGGGGGGGGGGGGGGGGGGGGGGGGGGGGGGGGGGGGGGGGGGGGGGGCGTTGTTTCAGGCTAACCGAATGTCACAAATTTTACAGGAGACTAGAAAAGTAGAGCTGATTGTTGCGAGTCAATGGCGTAAGGCCGAGTTAAAAAAAAAAAAAAAATTATGTGTTCTTCTTTAAAGGTAAAGAGCATACTTTACAAAGCTTAGGAAAATCTTAGTAGATTTCTTACAATTCGAACCCAGTTTATAAATCAGATTTTTAAAGACTAGTGCTCATTTAATCAATGCGCACTGACATGATGTAGGCATGAGTCTTAAGAATTTTATAAAGGCCGATTATGCACACAGCACAAACAGAAAAGGACATCACGAATTAGGACAAGCAAATAAGCTTGACTGGCCAAGAAAATCGAGCTATTTTTTATCAGCTTTTCTCCCAAAATACAGCCTAGGGATAAGCAGGGTGGAAAGCTGATAAGATAAAGTCTGTAGTCTTGACGGCGTGGTCAAGTGACTGTAGGCTAAGGTGGAAATCTTCTAACAAATGGTCGGTAGATTGCTTAATTGACCTTTAATCTATCCCGCAAGACCTTGTATACGTTATACTACAGCAGGGTACCGTTTCAAACTGCAGTAGCAATGTTAATCTTGATGTTAGCTACTCGTACCACATTGTCAGAAGATGAATCATCTGAATCTGATCGGGCTGGTGTGTTAGGAACAGAAATATATTATCTTTTTATGAAAGCTGCACCTCCCGTTCAAATAAATATTTCCTATTTTCGATCACAATTAAATTCGCAAATGCAGTGCTATTAATAATATGGGCTATACTAATCCCGTATGATATTTATACACATGGTCTGTTTTCGCACTGTTCAAGTGCGCTAATTGTTTCCTAGTCGTGCAGGCCGCGTTCCAACTGGCAATTAGCAGCGTATTTTCAGCCGTTCATTAACACGCGAGAAAGTACTGCGCGGAAAGTGAAGATAGCGAATTGCGATCTTTCGACTGAAGAGAGCATTCGTACACACGATAGCTGTGAAGAGTTGTGCTCTTTTTCCTTGGCTTGAGACAGTGTTTACGAGGGCGGTTGGCGTGTTGATGGACAACAAAGGTACAGACAGGCACCTACTGAAACCCGAGAATCAGATCGAGCGGAGATTGTAGCCTATTCAAGCAGAACTATACGGCTGTTAAATCAAAATCAATTTTCCAATATGGGTTCGAAGCAAATCTCTCTCCGAACTTATTTTCTTGCACCAATCTATACGCCCAACCCCTTTGGGGCGGAAAGTCGCTGGTCATTATTTGATGAGTCGGTCAGGTTCATGTATTTATCGTTTTTGAATACTTCTTTTAGAACATTTTGAGGCTTTTTGGGGAACAAAATGTATTATTTATGGAACCTTTCAATCGATGGAACGTAGCCACTCTCCATGCGAGAGCGTAGGGCAGTTTCAAGGACAGCCGACTGTCCACAATTCTTTGAAGAACTTAAGAGCGAGAGATTTAGTGGCCGTGCCGAGGTACAGCCTGTTTCCAGCTTTCTGAGTTCACTCGTGGAGCGGGGAAGCTTTTCTAAACGTACTCATCTAAAGAGGGAACGAGGCTCTGAACACAAATAAGCAATGGTTGGCTTTAAAAACAAAGTCATTTTTATTGAAAACGTTATTTTCGTAAAAATTCTCGCTCACTAACATTAAGTTACGAACTAAAAGCAAGCATCAATGATATGGCTGATCAAAATAATACAGAACTATTAGAAACCTGAAAAACCCAGTCAGGGTTCGGCTTTGCAGACCAAAGTAGTGGGACATATTTTAAACATGTAAAATTCGTTTCGATTAAAAAAAAGCACTACAATGGTGGCAACGGTGGGATCTTCAGCTTTTATCGTAATAACTCTAGCTCACTTATAAGAAGTTTAGAAACAAGCATCAATGATGCAATCAACATGATAATTTATCGTTGAGATATACATAATATATTTTTTTAAATGGCAGGCTTCAGCTATGTAGACCAAAGACATGTTCTGTACGTTTAAAAATAGTTTTCGTAAAAACAAACGCTACAATAGTGGCAACGGCGGGATCTTAAGTGGGAGATAATGGAGATGAGAGATAGGCTTGCCTAGTGGGGATAGGTCTTACAGACTCTGCAGAGTTTCTCGTGAATCCAACCCCTCCTGAGGCGGCGGGGTTGTTTGTGTTTACCTTCGTGTTGGCGGCGCGCTCCGAGCCAGCGAGGTCGATCATAAAGAGGCGGCCCTGCTTGACACGGTTGCGCGTCTGGCCCGCCAGGGGCGCCGTCTGACGCACGGTCACGCTGAGCAGCGCGTGCGACCGGGAAGACGTCTTGTTGGCGGCCGTCGACTCCACCGTGCGGGCGCGGTTGCCGCGTTGCAGTAGGTTCATCACCTGGGGGGGAATAAGCAAATTGTAAGAAAAAAGTGGCATCAATTACCAAAGTTAGCACTTAAAAGAAAGAAAGCTACAATTAAATTGTTATGAATAATGCACATCAAATTTCGTCTGACATAAATGTAAATCGTGCCCATAATGTGTAAATCTACACCTCAGTCTAAGAATAGGCTAAATGAGAACTAATTACATTTCAAGAACACGACGGGATGTGGTGGGAAATTACTAATGTCTCGAGAACATTAGCATGTTAATCGTGTCAATGACAAACGCCCCTATTACTCCATTAAATTGTTTTGTCCCTCTCCCGGTAGACTTAAGTATGAATATTAAGCAGGCCATGACGGGAGAGTGGAAACAGTTCACCCAGCGCCCGCACGCGAGAAAAGCTGTGGCTGCCGCCACGGTTTACCGTCCACTTACTTCGAGACAAATTACAGTCATTTGCAAAGAAGTCACGAAATCGTTTCTCTTCTTTTCGGCACTCGGCGCGTCTGACTGTTTGGGATTGAAATTAGTTTTGAAGCACGTTTGAAATTCGTCCATCACGCAAAGTCGGCTGCGTCACGTTGCAAAACAAACCCCGTCGACGTAATTGGGTGTGACAACGTGCCGTCACCTGCTCGAAACACGTTCTAGTTAGTGGGTTTCTTTCAGTGATGCAAGTCACGGCAACGGCACCAGCTGCAAACGCGATCCGATCAGTGAGATGGAATAGACCTATTACAGCCAAGAAAATAATACTAGATCTACCTACTAAGAAAAGCCACTTGGGTTGCGATTGCCCTATCCTGCCCGGGCTAAATGCCAAAGCCAACTTGTATCAGATACCCAAATTTCTATCAAATTAGCTTTGGAATTTTACCCGGGCAGAATAGGGCAATCACAATCCAAGTGGCTTTCCTTAGTAGGTATGTCTAGTATTCCTTTTTTAAGACTGATGTCTTCTGTCTAATTTCAGCACTAGTTTTAAAAAAAAACTGTTAATAGCTGGGTTAAACTGCTGAAAACTTCTAAGAAACAAACTGCCTAACAAACTGACAAGGAATAAACTTTTAAAGCCAATTACATGGCTAGTAATAATTTTTTAAGAATATTAAAATGCCTAACAAACTTGTTTGTTAGAAGTTTTCAGCAGCTTAACCCAGTTATTAACAGTTTTTTTAAATAACTACTATTCTTTTCTTGGCTGGAACAGGTCTCTTATATTTCTGTACAGACATGATCACGATATCTCTAGCGAAAGATTATCCGTTGGCATGGAAAATGACATGCCATTAGTAAGTGAGCCACAATTTCCGTGGGTGTGTCGCTGTTTTCTCTTTCGACCTGTTCGTAATCGCCAAAGCTCTGTCTTTAACTCTTTACTCTAAAGTCGTGTTTACCCGGTCCAATTTTCCGTCCACTTTATTTGACGCAATTACCATCCACCAATTGCAGACACGTTTCGAAAACAAGTCTATCCATGCAAAGTTAGATTCCATCCAGGAAAAAAAATCCTCTGGGTTAAAGAATTCCCACTGAGCTAAAGAGCTAACGACAATTTAATACAAATGTGGTGCTAATGCAAGTTGGATCTGCTATTTTACCCAGGCTGGATAGGGCAATCACAATCTTAGTAATTTAGCTTAGGGCCGGTTTTACAACTTTTCTTAACTGCGACTTAAGAGTTATTCCTAGGATTAAATTGCTATCGCCGCGGCAACAGCCAATCGCATGCATAGTATTAATTTTGTTTCTGAGCATTACCTATTAACTCTAGGTTAAGAAAAGTTGTAAAACTGGCTCTCAGAGGATATAATAATATTCTTTTCTTGAATGGAATAGGTGTGTTATCGCAACTTGACTGCCATTGATGTAAGGAAATTACAAAGAAATTGGACGCGAAAGTGGACCGCGTAACCGGGGCTGATGTAAGCATGAATAATTACCTCCTCCGTGGACGTGGTGGAGACCTCGGTGAGACGAGCCACCTGGATGTTCCTCCCTCGGGAGTCTTCGCGCAGCTCCAGGAACCCAGACCCGGGGTTCAACAGGTCGCGGATGTTCTCGTTGTAGATCTCCAGATAAGACATCGTCACCTGGAGTGGGGGGAGGGAAGGGAAAACACGCCACTCTGCTTATCAGGACGAACAAGATTGAGTTGAACGCTACCGCAGGCGCATAAAACATCTACGGAAACGGGTGGGAAGTTTTCTCTAGCTATAAAAAGCTTGAATTTATTTGGCCATTTATGCTGTTTCGAGCTCGCTTACGTCTAGTACGATTGACTTTTACGACAGCTATCTAGACATTGTATTGCCATCGAGATATGAGTGGCCAAACGCCTCCACCGTCACCTCGTAGACCCAAACGCTTCGCGTGCTCCAGGCCCGTCAGCGCGAGCATTTCTCCACCCCCACCCCCATCCCCTAACATCCGGTTCGGTGACGGTCGGAAATTTCAGTCTCGATGACAAAATCCTTTTAGCCATCACAGTTTTTATTACATATTTTCTTCCAAGGGGAGCTGTCTAGGACCAAATCGTCCCTTATTTCTTGAACAAAACCAAAGGGAGTGGTGTCAAAAGTGGTGTCCATCTACTTTTTGAGAGCATCCTTTTCCACCGAGAGTGCAGGTGGCCATTTAAACAGGTGGGTTTGGCCAAGTTAGCCTCGCGCAATACAGCTGTGAACGCGCCGTGATGCTCCGTGACACTCCATCCATCTTTAACGCTTTTTCACAGTCGTGCGGAGCGTTTTGCAGCCCCGCGCAACCTGCTCATTATATCCCCCAACATATTGACATGTTTTTGTAAGCTTTCATCAAGACTTGACGACATCTTTCACTACATGTACACCATTGGTACTGCCTCGAAAATTACACTGTGCGTTCCAAGTAACCATTCTAGCTGTTAGTCCTAATTACCGCACTGCTGCCTCTATCTTGGCAAGTAGTATATCCTCAACGCCATCCAAGTTTCATTTTCTTGCCGAAATCAGAGTAAGAGTGAGAAGGTGTTGATTTGGCACATAGAGATCCAAGGGGCTACAGTCTATACAGTGAGAGAGATACTGCGTTACACCCACAACATAGGCTCTCTAGTCATACCTTCCTCTGTACACTGCCACCATCGCCCCTGGCGGAAAATTATGCTCTCTTAGAAAATACAGTCAATGCAGTGAGAAATCATACTGCGTTGCACCCACAACATAGGCTCTCTAGTCATACCACCCTGTGCTAAATTTCCCCATCGCCCCTGGTAGAAAAGTATGCTCTCCCAGTAAATAGAGTCCACGTGTAAGTTTTGCTTGGGACGAAACAGCTGATCTTGCGCGAAATGTGAGTGAGAAAAATCGAGGAGCTACCTCGTATCTGTCGGGGTGTGGCGCCTCGCCGACGGCCTTGAACAGGTCGTTGAGCGCGCGCACCATGATGCCGGGCTGCCGAGGATTGCCGACCATGGTGTGGGTCTTGCCCGACCCAGTGGCGCCGTACGCGAACACAGTGGCGTTGTATCCGGACAGCACGTCGCGCACCAGTCCGCGCGTCGTCGCCTCGTACACCGCCTCCTGGCTGCACTCCTCGGGGAACACCGAGTCGTACGCGTAGCGCCGCTCTCCGCCCGCACGCCGCTGGCGCAGCACGTCGCCCTTGTCGGCGTCATCCTCGAGGATCACGCTCTGCAATCGACAGGAGCGCAGCGTGAGAGACTCACTGGGGAATGAGACGTTATCGAACGGTTTGGCATGGTGGATACACCGGTTCTCGTGAGATCATCGAAGTTAAGCAACATTGCGATGGACCAAAGTTTAGATGATGATCAGTCTTACATAGGTCCAATTCAGTTCGGGAGAGGGGCTAGAGGGTTTGAAGTAAGTGCAGCAGCTTCACTCCCCTTGCCATCAATCTCTCGACAGTACAGATTAGTGGAGGAATCTCATGCTGTTTGAGTTGTACCGTCCTTCGGAAGATACGTTAAGCGGTGGTCCCTTTGGTGCTTTTTGACAGGAGTAGGCTACGTGCCGGCACCGGGTCTCCCCTCTTCCCTGTTAGGTTCATTATCACCCTCATTATCACCCTATCATTCACTGATGGCACTGGACCAGTCCCACAGGGCCAGTTGTCAATACAGTGCGTCGTTAAACATAACATAACATAAAGAAACCGTTTGCGAGAAGTTACTGCATCTGAATCTGCTGCGTTTAACATCTGAACCACAGAATATCTGTGGGGCGATTACGCAACTTTCGTTCTGTGTTGTCGGCTGAAATTGAAAGAACCAGCATGGCTTGGATTGAATAAGCATTTCTTCAAAAAAACTGTTTACCAAACTGGGTGAAACCGCTACGAAGTCCACCAATAAAGGTAATTCTGGGTTACATTGCCAATCTCGGACGCTTTTTAAATTGGTAAATTTGGATTCCTTGAGAAATTCTGAGCTAGTGGCGGATCACGGAAGGGTATTTTGACTAATATTTTGGTTGTGATAGTTGTTGGCGGTTATCTGACAGTAGTTTGGTGGGGTTCAATGATACCAACTGTTGGGGATTTCTTTTAGGGTGGTCTTCTGTGGTCTAGCTGTGTGTTTGTGATGTATGTAATTCAGCAGGTGTGCGCTGGGGCTTTGATTATGTGTTTGGTGGGTGGGGATAGTACTGGTTCGAGATCACAAGGCGGTGTTTACGACTGTATTTTATTTTTATGGGCTGGTGTCTGTCATGTAAGCGCACTGCTGGGAAGTAGTACAGGGGCTTGGGGGCGCAGCCCCTCAAGGAAAAGATAAATGGAAACATAAGACATTAGGAGTGCATTGATGGGGAGAAATAGGGTGGTTTGGGGGCGCCCCCTAAAAGAAGCTAAGAAACGCGCATTGGTGGCTTATTTGGTGTATGCGGCGTTAGCGTACATATTTGGTCGTTTGTTTGTTTGATGTAGGTATTTATTGTTATGGCTTTGCTCTGGTAATGGGGTCATTTATACATGATGGATGGTTACTTTAATTGTTTTTTAGCGCGTGCTTGTGGCTTCATCTCTGGAGGTATGATGAATCATCGTGAAATAATTTCGTTGCTTGGTTATTTGGACTGGTTTAGTGATTGCTGTTATCAATAGGTTGAGTTAATTTGGTGCTCAGTCTGTTTCGAGATGTCTTGCGAGGCATGTTCCTTTACAATTGTGGGGCTTTGTGCGTAATATCATAACGAGGAGCGGTTGCTGGAGTGGTTGCATGGACATGATGTGTTGCGGCGTGGGATGGTGTGTGTGAAGTGCGGCGCTGAGTGTACGCTGCAGTCGGAATTTCGTTACTTTTGTGGAAAAACAGTGACAACTCCCACGAAGATCAACAACGTTTCTATGGTGCGTTGCAATGTAAGTGTGTATGCGCGCCGGGGGCCCTGGTTTTAGAGACCCAAATTGAGTGTCGGAATTATTTGTTTGTTCAGTATGTACTGGTCTACGTTGCGCCCTCCACACACGGAGATTTTGTATAGCACATTTGGAAGATATGTTTTACAGGATTGTTTCAGGCCCAGTAGTGAGCTTTGGCAAAACGAACATCGTACGTCCATTGGTTGTTTCTGTGAAGTGGACATAGTCGGCGTTTTTGAACGAGACTATAGCCATAATGCTAATCATAGCATTGTCTGGAGACATGAAAATACACAACGCGCTTATATGTAATACGTTTTAAGAACTTATAAAAGAAACGGAGTAATAAGTGTTTTGGGCAAAATACGGATTAAACGAAAGGTCAGTTGCTCGATTTGTGTCACGAAACAAAAGAGAGTGCAGGCGCGTATTCGTGTCACTTTTTCCCCGCCTGTTTGATTTGATGGAAAATGATAACCGCCGTCCATTATTGTACCAATCAGTCACGTTACCGCGAGACCACCGGCAACGCAATCAACACTGCGTTATTTCAAGCAATAAATCCACGAAAAGAGAACCCGCTTGTGGTGTATACTTGAGGAATAATGTGCTCCAAGTATTGCCCGGTTAGCAATCAATATCAAGGAATTCGTGAATACATTTACGATTTAAACGGATGGATTGTGTTACTTCTCGATCAAGAGAACGCGATCCAATCATTTTGGTCTGCATATAAAGGAAATGTCTATTCTTAAATGCTTTCAGGCAAAGTGTTTTCTCTTTTGGTGAACAATTGTTCTGCAGATGTCGTTAATCGAACCGTTGTCAAGGAACAATAACGTTTCCATAAATAAGCACACTGCGGACAAGATTAGTTATTAATGATAACGCGTTCACTTTGCAAAACTATTCAAATGGGTGTAACTAGCTAAATAAGGTCACGACTATTTTCCTACGCTTGTTGAAGAAAACGCAATTAAGATTAATTACGCGGCGCGTTGATTAATGCAAAAAATTGCGATGAATCACGAAGAAGCACGCAACTTTCTTGATAGCACCCGTCACGAGCAGTGATGATGCAGGTGAAATAACTCTAATTTGCTGCTTTTTAAGTGCAGCTTTAAATTACTGCTTTAGTTAGGGCGGGTGTTTAACTAAGATATAATCCACGAGGAATGGAGAAAAGGTCACTCTTTCGGTTGTTACCATGGTATTAAATTGTTCATCCAGGATTAACCCTACCCTGCAGATTGTAACAGCGACTCCTTTAAAGAGACTGCAACCCCTGCGCTAAAAATGTGTAACTAATGGTTGTTATTTAGGTATTTACAGACCCAAAGAAAAAATTTGCTCTCATATATGCCGGAGGGAAAATAGCCAAACATGTCCTTTATCAGCTGTGGTGCTTAAGTCAAACTATCCCATGTGAAATCAACAGGGAATTTTTCTACCCTTAAAACCTAAAAGTAGTTTTGGTCCAAAAAATATTGGGGATTGATGACATGCTGGTTCAACTTTATTGTTTCCTACGTTCTACAAAAAAAATGGCTCAGTAACAGGTAGTCAGGTGTTTACTGAAGGAATGTGACTTATTTTCGCATATTCCTGTGCTATTCTCACGTCGATCGAGTCACCGCGCGTGCTGACCGAAATCTTGAATAATTTATATCAATTCAGAGAATGTTCACAACAGTTTTCAGAAGGTCTTTTTAGACTACCATGATGCATTCAAGGCTACATGCAAATTTAATTGTGCATGGTTACAGCCCTTTCAAGCTTTTCAGCTTACAGCTAGAAGATTTGTTCCTTTTAGTTAGTGCTGGAAGGAGTGAGCGACGACCTAGGTCAAGACTCCGGTACGCCTACTTGAATTTTGTATGAGGGCTCTGAGCCCTGGTATTTTATTTTATAATTTATTGGAAAAAGGGATGGCTTGGCCCGTCTGTCGACCGGGCAAATGCCAGAAGGGCTGGTAGGTCAGTCCAAGATTTGGACCGTTAGAAAAATAAACATATTATTTCCTGGGTTTTCATTAAGATTAAAACAATTAAGACAAGGAGAGCCGAGAAACACTGAAAAATGCATGGCATCGACGTAAGGCCTGGATTGGCAAAGCTCAGTGGGCCGAGCTACCCTCGCCCCAAAACCCCCCAAAACCACGTGGTAGTTGCACACCCAAGCAAGAGTTTCGGCCTTTGAGAGCCGCAAATCACCCGAAAACAAACAAAACCCGTCATATTTTTGGTATGTTAACGCCCCTATGGTGGCAGAAAAGGTTCAATTGGCCGTAAAACGAGGTTTTATTCTGGGATTGAGAACGAAATGCCGCAAATAATCTTATAAATTTGAAATATATCTCAAATACGATCGTAGAAGGGGCGTGGGCGTTTTTTATGTACTGCCATGGCCGATGTTTTTCCCCCATCCGTCCCTGGCTAGAAATAGTTCCAATACGGAGACAGGGCGAAACTTAATTTCATCAAAACATACTGTCGGACACGTTTGACGTGTAGAAATTTCATTTTAAAAAGCAATACAAGGTCACCATGTCAACAGCATGAATTCGTGATGAGTCCCGCCTGTCTTTCACTTTTATCAGTCCCACGCGCTTTTCGACACCGTTTAGGACCCAACGGCAAATAACAAGCGAACAAAATATGTAACTATCGGCTGTCCAACACGATAGATGTTGGGGTTTACACAAGTTTCAGACGTTAGGTTCGCATCAGCTGTTTCAATTCTGGTAACATATTTCTCCGTGATATTACAATCTAAATTCATTGACAAGGATTAAACATTTTAAGCCAAATACACGGCTAGTTATAATTTTAAGAATATTAAAATCACTTCAAAAATACCTGCTTACTCGAGGAC